>JABASD010003289.1:0-20968 GCA_019776165.1 Pogonognathellus flavescens
ATGTTTCTCCTTTTTAGCAGTCCATTACAATTCTAAATCATTTGCTACTAGTTTGCAGACATATTGACTTTATCTACATTTATAAAGACTTATACCTTCATTCAACAAGTTACAAGAAACATTTATACAGAAAATGACCCCTGTAAAAATCTTAATTTGTAGTGTCTTCTTTGCAGTTATTTTAACCGTAATAACTTCTGCCAATGGTAAATCAGGTATGTTATGCAGGGATATCTTACATAATTTTTTAATCAAACATTTTGTAGGTAAGACATATTAGTACACTCTTTATTGTAGGTATACATTATTAAATGTTGCTGTGTATTCCAGAAACTTTTATGGGATTGAAAGAGTTGTCAAGAGGCAGATTTCGCAGATCCTTTCCTTGCTACAAAAATTGCCTTAAACCAACGGCTTCTGGTCGGTCGCAGATCAAACCATTTGTTCCCAAAGAACGAGATTTTTACACAAGAGGAAATACTAACGGTCCTCTATCCCACAGACGTGACAAAGCATCTGATCGCTATGTAAAAATGATGTTTGCTGAATATAGAAAAAGTCATAATGTACCAATGGAACTTGTAGGTGAATTAAAAACCTACCGAGAACCGGAGACAAACGATATTGAACAATCAATGATAAGTTGGAAATATTCCATGAGACCGTAACAAATATTGTCGAGACTATATTTAATATATAATATTTATTATGTACCTATACTAATACCTACACGGTACACATATTATTATCATTAATAAATTATGCTTTTAATTTGTTATCTTATTGTATTATCTTTGTTTTAGTCTTAAATATAATCGTTTATGACTTGGAACTAGGTATTTTATAGTATATTTACTATTTAATACTATAATTATTGTGTTTAACAGAAATCATCATAAATTAAAACTAAAAATTATGTAAAAGGATGAATTATTTTCTATACAAATTTTCCTGATACATAATGTTAAAAATTAAAGGTACATTACTAACATTACCGTTGTCTATATTTAAGTAAACTAAATATGTAAGTGCAAAGAAAAGGATCTCACTCATATAATATTTGTTATTTGTATTGCTCACATAAAGACTTGTATGTGCATGTATAATGTACGGCTAACCTTGACTTTGTAACACAGCGTAGCTTTGTTTTTCTTCGACTAGTCTAGTCAATAAGTATTAGTTATAACTATACTCTGCAACAGCCAGGCCATGACTTTGATCTACAGACCTTAATCCTTCGAAGGACCATTGACCCACATTCGCTTCACAGATTCTAACAATTATTTAGGTACAAGGTACAATCACAGCAATACTATAAAACATGAGATTATAAGAGACTCCGTTTGAGATTTGGGTAATATAGGTCAACTCCAGCAAGAAGTAAGTCCTTTTACTGCTCACTTAAGTAAAGAGATGACTATTCATGAGTAAAGTGTAACATGTTATGAGATTAGAGTTTAGGGAAACAGAAAGTTTTGAAAGTGTAAAGATTAGTTTCCTACATTTTGTAGAATTGTCATAATCAGAAATATCATAGCTAAGGCAGCATCTCAAACTGATAGAAAAACGAAAAACATTTACCAAATGATAGCAAGCAATAAGCTACATTGGCTTTGTCATTGCTGCAGCCTCTTTCACCGCAGTATAAATACAGGTTGTGAGTGAGACCTTAAAACCACACGGACACAAATCGTCGATCTTGTCGAAGGTCAAGAGCACAATATCGGCTCAACCATGAATTTCTCCCTCACTGTTTTATTTATCGTCATTGCAGCGGCCGCTGCAACAATTGCTACATCACCAGTTGTTCTTCTTCACTCGGGTTTTGTCCCAGAAATATTTTCTAATGTAAGACCTGTTTAATCAGTACAAGTAGTATATATACTAACGTTCAATGCGTTCGAAATTATAATATTTGACAGATTTTTTATTTACAAACAGATAGATGTTAATTGAATTACTAATCAAATATTAATATAAATTGTTTTTTGCAGCAGCAGTCTCGACTTCTACCTGCACAGACTTTGCAACTCAATTCCCAAGAGAATGCGGTTCCGGATGAGTTGATAGAAAATGTGAGAAATCAAATCGGAACAGTTATCAACAAGAAAATTGCTTACGCCATTATCAGTTATATACCTTTAAAAGATGAAGTTGAAGAGTTCAACTTCGTTTGGACAATGGAACAACTTCCCCTCAGATTTAATTCGTACATCTCTCAAGATATCGGCAAAGGAAAAATTATGACTTTTAATATTGGAGTTGGCCTTCAATGCTTCTTAGTCAAAATTTGTGAAGATTCCGCAGGAAAACTGACATTCATGAAAACATATCAAAGACCTGTTGCTTGTGAAAAACGAATTTTCAATTTTCAATGATGAAATGCATTCTGGTACACTTGACTGATATATAATTAGTAAACATTTTAATATGAATTTTTAATTGTGTTCATTCCATAGAGAAGTAATAAATTTCAACAACTGCATTAAATGAAATCTGCCAAAAATTTCTGCGTTGCAAACAATCTTGTATTACTGCAATAATCTAGATATGCTATAGTCATAATATACACTTTCATATTAGAAAATTCATGTTATTTTAAAATATCATTTGTGCATGCATTATGCAATTAATTTAAGATTTTAATTACAAAAAATTACTAAATTTTGTAGGTGCCATATTTTATGGGGAAACACCTTTTTGCCTACTACAAAAACTTTTTTGTACAATTTATAATCAGTTTCAGGAGTTTCATGAGCCAAAGTAAAATTTTAAGATTTAGAATTGTGAGGACTAAATATAGAACCCATCCATCAGAACTTCCCATGTACATTCCATGCAGCAGCGATCATTTTATATAGTACACTACTCACAACAAAAACGATCTTTACTCTTGTTAGTACCAATAACATCGTTCTCTCTTAATAAATGAGTCGGATAAGTGAAAACAGAATACTTATTTTGTTATCTCTTTCTCAGACAAATTTGTCAACATCCGTAGGGATAACACGATAACAGTTGCATACGGCATTTAAAGGTTATAGCTAGATGAAATGCATTGGGTATATTCTTTTGTCCTGGCATCCTTGTCAAATCGGTTTGGTTAGGTTATAGAAAATGTATATAAAAGCAGGAATTTGAGACAAACAAACTTCATTTAATCTTCCTGCCACACAGTCCACTACCCATAGGCGACATTATCTACTTGTTCTCACACAGATTATTTTATAAACTTGATGTAATTAAAAGTGCACTGTAAAAGTAACTAGTTACTATTTACAGTAAAAAAGTAAATTCGAGTCATTCGCATTCATTGTTCATAAATTTTTGATTTCAAAGATTAAGACTAATACACAAGTTCCGATTAGAAAACCTGAATATGAAATTAATTTCCGATAGTTTTTCCATTGCAGTGTTAGTAATACTATCTCAGTTGTGCCTAACTGTAGGGGGAACGGAATACTTGGCATTCCCAAGATTATACATCAAAGTATTTTTTTATCTGTTATCTTTATTTGTAACATTCAATTTTATTAAAAAATATCTTCACTTGTTTTACAATATTTATTTAAATTACAGAAACCGCAAGGATTTAATTATCAAAAAGGGTCTCATGTTGAAGAATTCCCGGTGGAAACAGATATAATGGATCTTGTACAGAAGGTTGAAGAGGAGGTGAAGGAATCCGTTGCAGACAAGGTTTTGACTTACGCTAAATTCGATCATGAAGATGATCTAATAAATCTACACTGGTCAATTACACAGCTACCATTTTTTCCTATAACGTACAAATCAGAAATTCTCGAAGATGGAATGATGCTTTATGTCAAGTTCAAAGTTGGTTTTCAGTGTTTTCATGTGAAACTCCACAAGGATTATGATAATAATGTAAAAATTGAAGATATCAAAGGAGCTGTACAATGTGACGAACCCATTCTTTTCTTCCCATAATTCTTTTTCTAAATCTTCAGGTACTTCCACACAGTTGTATAAAACACAATTATCTGTGTTTTAAATACTTCTATTCTACCACCTATTATATAATAATAATACAATTATGAATAAACTGATATGTACATCTCATACTGATGGTGTAACGGCAAGTGGCTTCCTACTGAATGTACAGTTCGCAAATTATTTGTCATTCCATTGTTGATTTTATTTAATGACAGATTGTTCTCAGTGTAGCACGAATGAAAAATAAATGATTCGCAACATTTCTATCTGAGTCAGAAATTGATACTGCGTTAATTTTAAAAATGTTTACTTCATACATCATAATTGCATTAGCAGTTACAACCACAACCTACTTAAATATTTTTAGAAACATTTATTGTATTAACATAATTTTCAGTGTTGTCCTAACACACTGTGATTTGTGATAAGTGCATTAAAACTGTTACATATATAGCACTCAATTCGATGAAGATAGAAGATAATGATAATAATACACGTGAAACACTTAAGGTACATTCCTTGACGTTTTGCAAGTGTGATAAGAAAGACAGTGCACCATTAGGCATGTCATTGTCATTATTACACGTGTACCCGGGGAATACTAACATATCACACAAATATACACATAAATGGGTAATAGGTACAATATATTATGTACATTATATACACAAATGAAAAATCCATCATCAACTGCATGAAACCTGTTTCATTAACACAACATAATATTTGTTCTAGCGGGTGTTTCGTCGGTAGACATTTCTTGTAAAACTTGAGATTATTTATTCATCCCAGTTCCTATGAGGTGTAGGGGAGGATTAAAAATGTGAAGCCTGGTTAGCAGTTTAGTAATACTGTAGTGCTTACTCATTTACAATTAGCAATTTTATCAGCAAGAAAAGGAAGGAAGGTGTATAATGCAATAACATGTTGAAAACAGTAAATACACATGAACGCAGTAAAGCTAATTTAACTTATAAAATAATGACATATATACATAATTACAGTTATTTCTAGTTTAATACATCAGCTCTTGAAGCAATTTTGCTCAGTGGTTCAGTTGGTGGAGGTCAAGTCTTTATTCTCATTTGGAGCATAATTTTCGATCAGAAATGAATCCATAATTAAACTTTGTCTCAAGTAATTTCCAAAATGATTCTGGAGAAATTGTTAATTGTTTTGTTGATTTTCAAACCTTATCTATCACATCAAAGGGAAATCCCAATAGAGGTAAAAAGCATACAGATAATTTAACTTAAAATAAAAATAACCATAAAATTTATCTCTACTAGTTTTTGAAACTTATACAGGTGGAATTACTCACTCAGATTAAATCGGATAAAATATTATATAATACCTAACTAAATTATTTTTATTTATTACAGGAAGTTATACATTTGAATGCAGTATTACCTGCACCAGAAATTGTGCCCATTCCCCTTTCGGAAAAAGAAATTTCAAAGCAAAATGAAGTATCTCAGGACGAAACTTCATTGCCTATTCCAACTCATGATAGCACTGAAAATGCTCACGTAGAACCGGAATTCGTCAAAATCAAATTAAAAGACTCGGATTTGTCTTTGGAAAATTATGTGATACATGAAAATAATGACGCGTACGGTTCAGACAAGTTTTACGATTATGAATATGTTAATCCAGATTATTACTATTACTACGACACTTTGAGTAATAATGAGTTATCTATACAAGACTACTATTCATTTGGAGGACCACCACCTGACTACGGATGGTTTGGTCCAGGACCACCACCTCATGGACCTTCAAATGGAGGAGGGGGAGGTGGAAAACATAAACACAAACCCATCAAAGATAAAGATAAGGGAATGAAAGACAAAAATAAGGTGAAACCGGGAAATGGTGGAGTTGGACCAGGCGGACCAGGCGGAGGCTACTATGGACCACCGGCTTATTATCCTAATTATGGTCCTTCTTATTATCCACCTCAAGGTGGGCCACCAGGGGGTAATTATGGACCCGGAGGTAATTGGAATGGACCCGGAGGTGACGACAAAGGAAAAGACAAATGGAATAAAATTAAAGAAGGATTTTTTGGCTTGTTTAAAGACAAGGACAAAGATAAAGGTAAAGATAAAGATAAAGGGAAAGATAAAAACAAGAAACCAGGAGGAGGAGGAGGAGGAGGAGGAAGACCACAGGGTGGCCCGAGTTGGGGAGGACCTCCTCCTGGTACAGGCTGGGGTCCGCCACCAGGTCCTCCACCAGGACCACCACCTGGTCCTCCTCCATTTTGGTGGTAAAAAGTGAAAACTGTTCTGTAAGCCCGAAAAGGGTATCTAGAAGTCGGTAAATACACAGAGTATTGAGAGTATAAGATGTAATAATTAATTTCTGGATTTTATAATACATGCAATTAATAATTTGAAAGGTACATCTGCACAAAATAAAAGTCTCGTTGTACCATGAGATATTATTACCTACTGATTATAATGACTTTCATGGCTAATAAACCGCATTACAGTGTTAAATATGCAGATAGTGGGGTGTGTGGGTATAAGTTAAGTAATTTGTAAAAATGAATGAAACTCATTTATGTGGTTTTTGGGAATTTATTGATATGATAAACACAGATACGCGAACAAAAATATAATAACATATAATATTCAGTTTTTTAACCAAATATTGCGTAAACGTATTGCTTTGGGTAAGATAACAAGAGAAACCAGGCTGTTACAGTAATTATTACAAGTCCATCAAAGACAACACACAATAAACTATAACCATAGTTGAGTTGAAGGAGTGCGAATTGGGGCAGACATGTTCAAGGCATTAACATTGAAACTTGGTAATTGTCTCAAAAGCTTCATTCAAAATTGTTTTTGTAAATTAATAATAACATAATGAAGGATAATGATGGTACATTTGCCTTTATAAGATTTTGCCAAAACAGACGAAAAACTAACGTTTTTAATAATTTCCAATAAAGTCCATGGTATAGTATTAGTATTATATTATAATCCATATCACTATTAATTTATTTATTCTCTGTCATATTTTTTGTAAAAGAAAATTATAAGTCAGATCATTGCTGTGCTTTTTGATGTGGCGATTTGCCTACCTAATATAAGTAATTTACTGACAAGTTCAGTTCAGAATGATAAATATACAACTACAACAGTATAAAAACAAAACATCTTGAGCAGCTCTTTTCTCTCCAACCGACTAAGTCAGTAACACTGTAATTTTATTGGCACTAGAATTGATCGCATCTAACTTTATTGCTGTTGGATTTTTAGTGCAGTTCAGCATTTTCATATCAATGTTTTTGAAAATAAACAAATGTAATTGATGCCTTTATATAGCTTAATACATTTTAATTTGTCTTCAATTCCAGTTTCAAAAAGTAATCCGTGTAAAAACTGTAAAAAACTAGTCACTCATGTTTAGTTTGTATGCATATGAAAAAAGTTGAGACCAGTCAACTTCAATCTAAAAGCGAAGTTTGAAATACTCAGGTATATTATATAGGCAAGACCTGCATTTTCGTCTTCAAAATGTTCAAAAGAAAATTATTTATTGACGATAATGAAGATCTTCTCCGTAAATCATAGCATTGTAGAAGTTCTCAACCTAGGTTTCCCATATTAACTTACATCTTCGTATGTATATTTATGTATGTATATATATGTATGGGAAAAACTTTAGCTCATAATAAATCAGCACATAAAATGAACTGTTTATGCATCGTTACGTTTTACACTGTTGCTTGAAATGACGGATTCAAGTGACATTATGAAAATCATTTATTATATTCTTCTTTACCAAGAACTTATATCAAATTGCGGGTTAGCATTCATCATTCATGGTTGCATCACAATATAATAGTAGCGTGAGGAATTTTGAATTGCTACAAATATTAGGTCATTGCCACATTATTACACATGAAGTATTTAATTTAGACAAGCAGTAATAATTATTTTAGTTCAATTAATTTTTAAATACAATAACGAATTCAACAACATCTTGAATCCATTGCATGTTTATGTGTAGTTTGTGTAGTGTGCAGAATGAATGGTAGTAAATGCAACCAAGTTTTGCATAATTAACAAAACCTTCTCACAGACACAGACCTTGCATTGCTAAACCCATTGATATAATTGTCGAAATAAATCAACAAACATTAAGAAAATTCGTATTAAAAGGACAAGCTGATTTTTTACGATTCGAAACAAAAAATGTGCATAATAAGACATAATGCATTAGAAAAGCAAACAAATGTAAAAAACAAATGACGATTAAATACAATGAACAAGTTTTTTATTTCAAAACAAGATCTTATTGCTGATAATAAAGCGTACCTAGTACCTAGTGGTATTATCAAAAAATATAAAAATATTCAATTACCAACTATGCAACTAAAACTAGACTTCTGTTATTACCTATCCAATAAAAAATCTTCGCTCTGCGGAGATATAATATTCTGTAATAAAATAATCATTTATTATTCATTTATTTTATAGAAATTCAACACCCATAATCCAAAAGCGCATCAATTGCATTTGCATTGCACGGCAAAACTTGCTTATTGAATAAAGATAGAGAGATGTGCTTATTTTTAAGGTCTAATCCTTCTCTTAATCCTTATCATCTAATCACTGTGATCACCATCCTGTCGGTTAGGATTTATTAGTTGTTGGTCTCAATTCTGTTGTGACTTTTCTCTGGTCATTTCATGAAATGATGGTATGATGACTATTAAAATGCAGGACGAAGTAAAAAAAGTTACATCGTGTATCACAACACATCGAATCTGCTCGTTTGGCTTTGTTCAGAGTTGTATTTGTTTACCTTACACCTGGATGGCCGGTCGCATCAACACTCACGATGTTATTGTAACTGTCGGTTTAGGTAACTTTAGCCATCATCTTAAAATATAAATGAGTAGGATTGAAAGCCTAGACACAGCAGCCATATAATTCTTGTAGTTGTTGTGTGTTCCTATTGTCTTCGACAATTACTACTAAAAGTTGAGACTTGCGAGAGCAAGTTTGTTGCTGCAGGTCATAAACCTGTTTATGTGCAAAGCTACAAACTAATACAGTAACATTACAAACTATAACTAACTATAACTAAATAACTACTACCTACTAACGACTGTAAAGAATAGTAGGCACCCATTTATTACTTGTTACCTTCGGCTTTAGTTGCATGGTATAAGCATAAAATATTTTTCAGCCATAAGCTAATAATTGCCATCCACTGGGCTTAGCTGCATTTAAGAGCGTAGTAATTTAGTCATGCGGATTTAATAAATGCACAAACAATATAATATACGTATGCAATAATCTGTATAGGTACCTGTTGTTGTGTTTTATTATTACTAATGCTTTAAAATGAATTGAACTAAAAGAAATAAATACATGTTAGGTGTATGTGTATCATTACCTAAAGGAATACCTGAATTTCTAACTTGAAGAAAATATGCGGATGCAGTACGCTACGAAGTATGGGATAATGCAATGCATGGTTTATCTTTATATGTATTATGCATTGCCATTTTTTCTTATGTAAATGTTTTTGTTAGCGATGAACAACAATAAAGGAAACAGGATTTATTGAATTAGTTTTTATAGTAAGTTGAGTTGAGTGTTTAGGATTTACGAAAGTGCCTTGCTTGCGGAGACAGGCTGCAGGTCGGAGGAAGGGATATGAATACATGGAAATGATTTGTAAGGATGACAGAGGGGTTAGAAATCTCAAAGCCCCGAACCCGATCGGTTAGCATCAATGAACTTTGTATTATTCCAATGAGTTAATTCCGCCTGCTCTTGCTCTCGTCTCGTTTTGCCTGGTCAAGGGTGGCTACAGCAAATGCATGGAATGCTTTCAAGGCATTTTGCATTTCAAACAACTACAGAACAAGTTACCTACCCTAAACCTAAACGTCTGTAGAAAAGTTGAGTCAATTTAGTAAGTCCATTGAGTCTTAAAAGAAAACTCCGCTCACTCTTCTGCCACGAGATACGAGACACAATCAAGATCAAACCAACTTTATGCGTTCCTTATAATTGTTCTGCTACAATTTTAATTGGTCTTTAATCGCCAAGAATTCTTTTACGGTTTATATTTGCGCGTACTAGTTAGAGAGGCGGCTGAGCGAAGAATGATAAACTAAAGCAAAGGTAGTTTGTGTCTAATACCTAGTGTGAAAATGATATACGCAATTACGTGCAGAGTGCTTCTTCGTCTTTGTGTGTTTACTATTCTCTTAACTGCTGTCTGCGGGCGTCGGCAGGTGAGTAAACATATTTCGACAATAATCTCTAAACACGTTAAGTTTTATCACATTATGTTTTTTGTTCTTTATATACTTTTTACAATCTTCTGCTCCTTAGAATTAGAAAATTATCCAACTTTTTATTTTTGCGTAGATTGACTATTTCTATCGCAGTGGAAGTCCGGAAAGTGATTCTGTATCCGTGGAATCTAAATCAGATGAAGCAGACTTTGATGACGAATTGGCGACGTTACCAAATGGTGGCCGGAATAATGCGGCTAATGCGGCATACAGTTCTAATTGGGAATATTCTGACCCTTTACACGTCGTAATGGATGTGACCCCAAAAACTGTTCCGAATTCGTACAGAATCCGAACAAAGTTAAAGTCTACTACAGCAGTGAGCAATAGATATACCACAAGAAGAACTACGGAAGCACCTCCTTCCTATGTCTTTGTGCCACAATGGTCACCGAACACAAATTATTATGACCTATTCGGTAAATCTACCACAGTAATATCGACATGGGCTACTCCAAGTGTTCCAACTGCAAGTACAACTACAAGTACCACAACGACTCCAGAACCCTCCACAATTCCGTCGACAACAACTGAGGCTCCAATTCCTTTCCCTTGGGGACACAGCAACAACAATTTTTTACCAAATAGAAACAACATATACCCTAGACCAACGGATATTTCTGATCTAGGTATTTATATTTATTAAGATCTCATAATTGTACCTAGTACTTATAATATAATAATCCTTCATTTCATTATTGTTAGACAAACTCTTCGGAACTCCCCCAGCATTCGATTGGGGAACGAGACCATCAGTAGACAATAAATATGTAAGCTCGCCAAGACCCAAACCAGGTTATTTCACCACACCGTTACCAACAACTGCGGCCACAGAACGAGAAACTGTTCGCATTAAATGGAAACCGAAATACACTACTACTCCAACTATTTCCTATTTCGACAACACAACTATAACCAGAACCACCCTTAGTACTTCAACAAAAAGTCCTATAACTAAAAATAGAATTTCGACGGAAAGATCAAAAGTGTTTTCGTTGTTTAATGTGACAAGTCTGATTGGAACGGATACAATTAACGCTGTCGTAAATGGAAACATTAACCGTCCTGTTGTAAGAAATGTTAGTGGTAGTGCTATTGCAAGTGATGAAAACCCAATAACATTGGTAACATCTTCTCTTGAAGAGGTACATTACGAATATCCAGATGTGGAAAATTCAACAGAATATCCGAATGGTCCTCCGATTAGAAATACGGAGACTGGAGGTACAGGACGACTACCCTCAAGAATTAGGAACACGATAGATGAAGTGAAGAAACAAATTGTGGCTTTTGTAGAACATATATGGGACAGAAATTTTCATGGAGGCCCACCTGGTATGAATGGTGGAGGTAAAGGAGGTTTTGGTGGCAAGGGTGGATTCGGTGGCAAAGGGTTTAAAGGAAAGGGAGGAGGCGGAGGAGGAAATACTTGGGTTGGACCTTACCGTTCTGTGCTTTTCCAATTCAATCGATTTGAATATAATATGTTTAATGGAAGTGGAGATGGTGTAGTACCAGTACCCGTAATAAAACATCAAAATCTTGATAATGCTGAAAATGCGCCCATGAACAATAGAAGGAGAACTAATTTCAGAAAAGCGGAGCCTGAACCATTCCCTTATTACTGAACGATGGTCTCAGGGGGATCTTGATTTTATTATTAAAGTCAAAATCGCTACAATAAATCTATCAGTTTATAATTTTAAGATGAACTATTTATTTGAAGACTGGAAGAAACATTGAATAAAAATCCATGTAGCTCTTCACAGCATTTACAAACAGAAAATGCATTTTGTGATTTCTTTGTGCTGTACAACTTGTGGAAATACAATCAGTTATAGCGAAGAAGATACTTTGACTACAACAAAAGTTCAATTCGTGGAGTTCGCAGAATAAGAGCTTTACAGGTTCAGTATGTAGTTAAAATTGTAGCCAAATGTTGTTACCACGCTTAAAATTCTAATAACACTTGCACCTGTCACCACCTTTGGTTTAGTAATAGTTTATTTTGTAATTTAACATTCTATTTGTAAATTTGTATTCAAATGTGGCTGTTCGAAAATGTTAATTCTAAATAATGTTCACACGAATGTTCAAACAAACAATCTTGTTTTGCAAAATAAACGTTCTAGACTCGCCTCCACACGTGTAGTAAATGATAGATACTCTGCTTACGCTTATAAGGACACTCAAATTCATATGACAAGGTCGTGTTAAATTTTTGTTAAGATGCAATTTTCTGTATGTGAAAATCTCGTTCGTTGTTGATATATCCGATAACATGTCATGTTATGCAAGTATGTTGATAGAGTCATTGACATTTCATTTGAGGCTGTCACCAGCAATGTCAAATAATCAGCTCTTGTGCCTCGTTTTACGAAAGAGATCGTATCCAAATCGCCGAGCAACTTAAGTGCAATCTTTAATACCAGGAAATTGCAGAACCACTTTAATTGTCGTAGACACTTGAATGAAATGTTTTATTGCGTGTAAATGACCAAGTGCGGTTAGCTCCATAATATTGTTGGTAATGAGAATTAATAGTTATATAGGATTTGTAATGTAACTGATACTGCATAATAACGATAGTCATTAGTAGTCGGAACAACAAGTGATCCGAGATTCGATCAACAACTAAAAACTTACCTGTCTAGGAGCGTCTGAAGCATTTTATATCGTTATTGTGGATATAAAACATTGGGTTCTGTCCTGAAGGTAAACGCATTAGTTAATTATGGTGTAGGAAGGTGTAGAAAAGATCGTTTGGGTATGTGCATCACATATGCCAGATACAGCCTTTATGCATATGCCAATTTCTGATTTATGTTTTGCTAATTGGTTCTGTAATATGGTGAGTTTTAGTGCAGTAGCGTGTCATTGTAAGTAGAAATCCAGCAATTATTTTTTATTTTCTGACCAAGCTACTATTATTAATATTAATCATCATGAAGAAGTTTCTATAATATATTATTGTGTTTAGGATATTTACACCATGTCATTTGTACACGGTTTGCGTGTATTATTTCCAAGGAATAAGACTCGCATAACCATGAAATCCTTTGTACAGGTTTCTTGGCATTATTATAGTAGTACTAGTAGTAGGTACAGTCCGAGTGAGTAACGTCCGTTTATGGCAAGAAGTACGCCCATTTTTGCGAAGGAAAAATAAAAATTATTTATGAAAAATTATAATGGCAGAATGGCTGAAAAATAGAATTTGCATAATTTACGTTTTAGCGAAGTGAGATTAACATACAAGTACTTAATGCCTGTAAATATCGAAATAATTAAATGATTGTTTCATGTGGTTCTTTCCCAAAAGAAAAACCCTGGTGGTTGAAATATTGAAAAGCTGTAAGGTTACTACCAAAAGATTGATTCGCACAAGAATAAAAATTGTAGCTCACGCATGCAAATCAAATATTATGTGCCTACCTACCTGTGTGTACACACAAAACTCAGCATTCGTCATGAATTAATATCTGAATGTCTGAGACTTGACTTGAGACAAGACAGCTGTTGGTTGTTATTGATAAGATCGTAAATCGTAATGGAGTAAAGCTTAAGATGAACTAGAACTGAAGAGGTGACTGCATGAAAGCCTGCTTCGTTTACATTTATATGCAGATAAACAGCAGGTGTTTCAATAATCACAAGGCAGACACTAATTAAAATTCTTCTTTTTTGACACTTCAGTTCAGAGCAACAGACGCCACAAGAATCAAATCCTAACTTTTCATTCAACTCTAAAACGGTTGCGTTTGTCTTGCAAAATTAATGAGATCTTACACTGACGGTAAATTCATTTTCATATTACAGTTGAATTGTTGAATCATCTAAATGTTAACTATCTAACTGGAGAAGAAGCTTTAGTTATTTTGCAATAAAGAGTTTTCTTTGTTGTTGTTAAAACATATCCTTGCACTTGGAATTGGAATAAAAGAAGTTCATGTTTAGGATTTGGATACTTTGGAATTTTTATACTTCCGGATATTACAAAATAGTTTATTTAATATCGGTTCTTGAGTTTTATAATAAAAATTCATTATACTCTTTGTGCATGCGATGAAACTGAGTTAAAAAGTTTTCCTTGTGAAAGACAATGATCTTTAGTAAGAATAGAGTTCCCATCAAATCAAATATGCAACGCACGCGTCTAAAACTACTTACATGCACACACATAATACACTCCACTGAATCTGAATTAAAAATCATCTTGAAAGTTCGAGTTGACATTCTCATTTTGTAAATGAGTTTTGAAACGTGTTGTGTACTCTTCAATGTTTACTATTACAGTATGTTATGTTTGCAAAGCGAGAGAGTAGTAAAATTTTAGCATATTCTTAATGTATGAATTAAAAAGTTACATCTGCTAACTACTTGGCAATGTATGCATTAAGAATCAGTATTTCCTCCATGTACCTCAGGTAAACAATGCAATATAAAATATGCTACTAAGTAGAAGAACCCTTCGAATTTGTGAATTGGGACAGCAGGCGGAAGTTCTTTATTCATGTCCGTTAGCTCTAAAGATGATTAAAGGCTGTTTTCTATTTCATTTCTTCATGCATTGCTCTCACATGCAACACACTTCCAGTGCTTCACTATTACATAGAGCCCAGAACATTATTATATTAACAATACAAATATTTACCTACGTAATATGTAGTTTGGTAAAAATCTTTTCTATGCGTACCGATGTATGCTTGTGTGATCAGCATTATAAGCTGCTCCTTACACGTACTTACTTAGGTATGTATAAGAAAGTGCATTATTAATATGAATAATGAATGAATATGAGACAAGATACATTAATGAAAAATATTGTAATCATATATTGTTCATGCATATGATTCGATATAAGGAATTACTAGTTTGAACAACTAACCATAAGTCAAGTAAACTGATTCAGTGAGAGTCTTTTAAGAAAGAGCAAACTCAAACTGTGTCATGTCATAGTAAGTCAGTGAAGCCGAAGGAAGGCCTCCCGTAACGTTAAGTAGACTACTCCTATTGTGTCTAAGTTGGTCGTACTAGTCTCATACATAACAGACAACTTATTATTATTACTTATTCAATTTACAGTAGATATTTACAATGCAGCAGTCGACTGGCATTCGCAATGTAACGTAACACCGCGATACAAAAGCTTACGCTGATTACTACTTCTACTATAACAATTCCTTTATTGCCCATGTATCCTTTTACATGGAATATTTTACACAGTCTAGAGACTAGAGACAGTTCAGAGTTAAATACACACTCACACTTGCACTTGCTGCTCCTACTATTGTACATGTGCGATGTGCATATACAGATCTTATGTGTGTATTGCAATTATGCGTGTTTTCACATTTCTAGACAAATACAATTCTAGACCTTAAGATGTATAAGCAGTCTGCAGTAGTGGTAATGGTTGATTCAGGAAAGGGATTACTTTGGCATATAGTGCAATGTATACGTAATAGTGGAAAATTATGTTTTATACTTATTGTACCTAACTAGGTACGGTACATGAAGGGAACTAACGAAGTGAGTGAGAATGTGTCTGATTGTGATGTGTGTGAGCTTATGCATAAAAAGACATAAACTCATGATTTGTATCTTTGATTGTTCAACTTTGTTATATCTGCAGATAGGAAGTCTTCCTGTGCTTCAATGCATTACACAAGCAGTATTAGCATTGTTTCTGTCATGTTTGCTTTTTAACGCATTCTGTTCACTTTAAAAATATTCGAGAGCTATCGTTACTTTTTAGCTGTAATGTTGGACTTATATTACACTATGAGTATATTGGATAACAGTCATTAGAATTACAGTATTGCATTGGCAATTAAACAAGAAAGACATTTGTAATTTTGTCAGTTCATAGTTCACCTTTAATTGTTTACATGTGTGATATTATCTGAAGCAGTGGGAAAAGTCGTTTTATTAGAGAGTCGTGTTCGAAGCGTTTGTATCAAACAAACATGGCATGTATTGCTAGTAATAAATATTTTTCCATATTATTTGCACTACTTGTGAGTTTTCTGTGTTCATCAGCACCTCAAGATTACAATGGAATCCAAAATGTGATTGAAACTCTTCAAAAGAATGATAATTTTTGGAGATCAGCTAAAGTTGCCCCAGATGCTTCTACGGTAAGTAAACGTTGTGAATTCATGCGTCATTGGAGAGATTGAAGAAAGTCTCAGTGAGCAAAGTCTTGCATTATTTCCACTGTTATGTGATTATCTGTAGGTTGAGCTGATTACAAGAAACGGTTACCCGGTTGAGACGCATAATATCGTTACCAAAGATAATTATATCTTAACTGCCCATCGTATCCCGTATGGAAGGAATTCTGTGTACGGTGTAAATAATAAAAATAGGAAACCTCCTGTGTTTGTGCTTCACGGGAATGTGCAATCTTCAGCAGATTGGGTTCTCAATTCTCGAGTCGATAATTGCTTGGGCTTTGTCTTAGCAGATGCAGGTAAATATTGCAGATGTATCTTAAACGTTATATAAATACTCACACTTTTTGTGGATATTTATTTGCAAAAAACACACAAGATAATTACCTATTTATTGTCAAATAATGACAATGCTTTCATAATATATGAATATTGTAAATTGTAGCTGTTTTTCATTATATCATAATATTATTAAGTATGTACGCAAATGATGTATTTGTGCAATGAGCAATTCTGAATTGTTTCCTAATCATTTTCATTTTTTTATTGAGTTGTGCCATTTCAATATATATAGTTTTGTTTTCAAAATTTAAATTCAAATCTATATTATGGATTTGAACACGTTGAGGTTAATAATTTTACAGATTATACAATTGGCAAAAAGTAATAATAATAATAATAATAAATTGAAACTTGATTCCTAATTATTGTTTGAAACTTTAAATGAACTTTAGGGTATGACGTTTGGTTGGGAAACATAAGAGGAAACATTTATTCCAACAAACATTTATATCTTAACAATCTTCAACCTGCTTATTGGAATTTCAGGTGAGATTTTTTATTCCTTGCCAGTTTTGGAAAGGTGTATTATGTCTTTCTAAGGAAGAACGATATTATGGAAGTAAATCATTAAAAACTTTTCTCTCATTGATTGTTAAATTATTAGTATGGATGAATTCGGGAAATATGATATGCCTGCCACGATTGACTACATCCTAGAGAAAACTCAGAAACCCAAATTGCATTTCATAGGATTTTCTTTAGGCAATACTCATTTTTACCTTGCTTTAGCAAGGTTTCCTGAATTCAATAAAAAAATCGCTCTGCACATTTCTTATGGGCCTTCAGTATTTTTTGGAGATTTCCCACTTCAGGGAAGATTATTCGCACCATTTGTTGGTTTCGTAGAGGTATGACTTTTACTTATCTTATTTTCTTCGAATACTGATCACATGTCATTTACAGAGTATTAATAATATTATAGTATTTACTGCAAATTCAACCACGACACATTCGTTCAGTAATGTAAATTTTATCGATTTGTGGTAACAGCTTCTTCAGGATGTAACAGGAGGTCTTCCGATGCCTCCAGAAGGAATTTATTACCTTTTGACAAAATTTTTGCCCTTTATTTGTAACCCGAGATTAGACTTAATTGGAGTGTGCCGCTTCGTCACATTTATGATTGTTGGATTCGGTCCGAATCAAATCACAAGGGTAACGTGATTATATATAGCTTCTTTCAAAATGTTTCGTTAAAATACTGCTGGCAGATTGGTATTAATTGCATTGTGTAATTCAATTTTTAGGAGCAGATACCGAGTATGTTGGGACATTTATTGACACCAACTTCGTTAAAAGTTGTTATTCATGGACTTCAACTTATGAATAATAAAGGGTTCACCGAATATGATTATGGGTCATACAGAAACATGAGAGAGTATGGACAAACGAATGCACCGCAATACAATCTCCATCAAATAACTGCACCCGTAGCCCTCATAAGAGCACCAAACGATATTTTTGCCAACCGAAAAGCTTCTGACAAATTAGCCCTCAATCTAAGAAACATCGTTGACTATTCCGTAGTTCCAAACAGAGAGTTTACTCATTTAGACTTTTGCTATGGCCGTAGTGCAAACTTTCTCGTGTACAACCACACAATTAACTTGCTAGATCGTTTTCATTGATTCATTCTCCATTGATGAAAACTATTTTCTTATTCAAAGACTGACAAAGTGAAGAACCGACATAATATATTGAATTCATTTACAGTTTTCAAAATCTAGTCACCATTAAATATTGTATATAAAATATGCTACTCTACAATTATTGCAATCTTTGTAACTTATTTTTACTTCAAGTAACTGTGTAATATGCAAAATACAAGTTAAGACACAAATAATGTCCTTCTTTCTAAAATTGCTTTACTTATCTGTATATATTATATATAATACTGTCGCAATCCTTATCAATAGTATTTATAGATGCTAGTCTAATAATAGTAATTTATATTATATATGTTGTTCATTTGTACTAACTTGATAATTATAATGGGAATAATTCATATCTGGTGTAGGTTGGGTTAAGTTATTTATTTTTATTTTCTGTTGTAGCTATAATATATCTGAAAAAGAATTTCTCATTATCAGCGCTGCATAAAGTATGGCAGAAAACCATCCTACAAAAAGAGTGCCTATTATAAGTAAATAATAACATGTAAGTAGTTCAAGAAAACTTTAATTTTAATAATCTTCAACTTGCACTTCAAATAAATTCCCCTTAAAAATAAAATAGTGAGTCAAGGGCGCACCTAGGATTGAAATCTAGGAAAGAACCCATCCATCTGGGTGCATTTTTATTTAATTTGGGGTTCACCTGTCCCTAGTGCTTCATGTATATACGCCCTTGGTGTCAGTGTGTATTCATGTAATTTTCATCATCAATTGTGTTTAGTAATACAATCTGGATGGTCACCTTACGTCGTCACTAGATTTGTTAACCTATTTCGTAATTTATCACATCGATGCTTGAGCCTGTTTGCCAGGTTGCGACTTTCTGTTGTGGAATCATTATCGTCATCGTCGTTTGGAACAAAAATTACAGTAATATTCCTTTTTGGAAAGCCAGGAACGTTTTCCTCGTGAGTTATGACTTCTGGGAGTTCTGAGGCCCCGACTGCCCCTCCAACCCCACCACCGAGCAATCCGCCCAAGCCACCACCAATAGGTCC
Source organism: Pogonognathellus flavescens (assembly GCA_019776165.1). Classification (NCBI taxonomy): domain Eukaryota; kingdom Metazoa; phylum Arthropoda; class Collembola; order Entomobryomorpha; family Tomoceridae; genus Pogonognathellus; species Pogonognathellus flavescens. The sequence goes on from JABASD010003289.1 coordinate 19,481, forward strand.
AGCTATAAAACCACCTATTCCTCCACCTAAAGCACCACCAATTCCCGCTCCGATTGCGGCCCCGTTACCACCTTTACGACCTCCGGAATAAAATAGTTATTAGAAATGTCCACTTTAATTATTGAATACAACTTAATATCAGAAATCTCTTCTGTTTATCTTTTAACAAAGTGATAATAGTCGGGAATGTATTGTAATATACTTTTCTTGCCTCCTCCGATAGCCCCACCCACTCCCCCTCCAATCGGACCTCCGAATAAGTATCCCACACCTCCACCCACAGCTCCACCGATACCCCCTCCTGTACATAATAATAATGTTTAAATATCTATGCAAAAGTTATAAGATACTTCATTCTTGATGTTCGTGTCATGGATTTTGCAAGTAAGATTTAAGTGCGAATGTAATAAAGAATATATAGTTTATTTAGAATCTAATCTACTCCATTTTGACATTTTATGATAATTGTAAAACGAAAAAACGGGTTTGACACAAACTACCTCTACGAGGTCAACCTCAGTACTAAAGCTATGTAATTTCACGTACCCAACCCTCCTCCAACTTTGCGGGGTAAAGTTCTTGAATCGACTACTGTAAATGTAACATCTTCCAAGGTTGAGTTTTCATTTGAAGAATCATTGGCAATTTTGTTGGGATTAATAAGGTAGTAGGGTATTGCAGTAGTGAGTATTAAACTATTTATACTACTTCTTTCAATGAGGTATTTTCCGAATATCTCAGAAAATTGTAGTGCAAATAAGAACAAAGTGTACACGTTACAAGATGCTGTCATTAACATTGTTTAAAAATAATCTAATGGGGAACATGGATCCAACACAAACGATTTAGTATTATCTTTAAGAAGACACAAGATGAAATGTCAAATCATTAATAAACTGAATTACCTTATTGCTACTGGTACTACAAATTAAAATTTTAATCTTCAAATTATTGCTATTTGTGAAACAAAAATTGTGTTCAGGAGCTGCCTAATACCTTGCATGTAGTTCAATGGCCTAGCAAAAGGGAGAAATGGCTTTATCGGTTTAATGCAATACAACCAATGCGTAATGCGTATATCTATATCTATAAAATATAATTGTCCACATGAATAACTGCTATGGAGCCTGCACTTGTAAAAACACTTGGATCTGCTTTTTATGGAATATTGAATGAGAATGACTGTGACACACAGCATCTATGTATCTATTTATAGATTATATTGCGCACTAAAACAAGTCACATATCATTATTGTACGCGCACATACATGGAACTTAATATGTGATAGATACATGAACCAGCAATGAGTAGTATTTAACAGATTCAGAGCAGATTATTGCGCTTAGTACGATATAAGGGTAAGGTTAAGCTTCAAAAAATTTAAATATCATACCTTCTATCTGTAGATAGAGTACACCTAATCTATCATAAAATTATAAGTTAAGCAAAAATAAATGAGCGTACGAAAGTTACTTTAGAGGATTTAT
>JABASD010003290.1:0-20959 GCA_019776165.1 Pogonognathellus flavescens
TCTGGAAACCTTAACATGGTTTCCAGAAATGGAGGCGGCCTCCGTTTATGGCGGCTTGTCTGGGACTGGTAAACAAGATGGGTTTCTGTCTGGGAAGGATATTAAATACTACCTTTTACCTGTGCCGCAAAGCAAATATTTGAAAAGAGAACAAGATGCTTTACTTTTCCTGTGTGAATGTTAGAAAGAGACTTCTTCACAAACTTCACATTACCACCACCGCATTTGCCTGCTTTCTCTCACAAGAACAATTGCAGTCTGTAGCAGAATGTACTTTTATTCAATACTCCTTTTATGTTTTCTAACGCAAACAGTTGGAAGAACGTTCAATAATGTAGACTTTCATTTTCACCGTGTTTTTCATTACTTCTTAGAGAGAAGATGAATCCACTACTTACTTAAAAGCAATTTACAAAGGTTTCTTTCTTCAAGGTTGCTATAAAAAGCAATAAGCAACATCGTGCAAAATATATGCAAAATTAAATTGAGTTAATGAAAAATACAGCATAAGTAAAGAAACAGATTAACTGTAAAATGTTAATGAATATTATGCCTGAAGATATTACAAAAGTTCTTTTTTATGGTTGGCGATTCATAATCTTGTTTATCTTTCTTGCCAGTTTTGTGTATATGAATATTTAAACTCCCGTGAGATCAATTCACTTGAGATTTATATCTAACTAACTGTGAAATATTCACTCGAATAATAATAGGTATGGGCACATTGTACATGTATCTGTACTTATGTAGTAAAACAGTTTTAGTTATAAGACTAAATTTTAATTTCTTCTGTAAAATAATTCATCTGGTATTTCTTAACCTAGTGTTTGTCATTGCCTAAATTAAAAATTAAATCACACAGGGAAAAAATGTCATTTTAAAGAATTATTCATGACCTGCATACAGTATTGTAGATAATATACAGATAGTATGTACCTTACCCAGCAAAAAAGGATTAAAAATGAAATAATCCGTTCAAAATACATTTCACTTCATCTGCACTTTCTATTCTGTGTATATAGGCAATTTAATTTCAAGGGTTATGTTACCCCGATGAATCTTATAAGAAAGACGCAATTAAGAATGACTCTCATAATATGGATAGAAAAATATTGCTTTGTGAAATAAAATTAATTTACGAACGAATATTGTCCTTGTAGTAATAATTAATTTATTCTTACCCATGACTGTGAGATATATAGCGATAAGTAGAAGTACGTAGTAGGGCAACGGAAGGTGCTCATTAGTCAATTCGAGATAACTTGAACTGTGATTGAGAGCAATAGTAGTGGCAGTGCTAAAATAATCTTCATTCCAACTAGAACTGCTTGCTGTCTCATTAGGAGAAAACTTAACAGCGCCACTCATGTTGACAGAACTTTGCTACCCACCGAATTTGTCAAACGAACCAACAAAATCAGCAACTGCAAATTTTAATTAACAACTCCTGTTGTTATTGTTATATTTCTTTTTGCAAACCCTGTTGTAAAACAGGATTACTGTATTTGTAACTCTGTTGTGTAAAACTGTAGTAGTAAATCCGGATTATGTACAGACTTTATTGCGACCTGAGTTTCTGTTTCGGATGAGATTTTTTACTATGTAGGTATTAGGAACACGCTCAGCGCAAGTTAAGTGAAAGGCAGGATAGGAATATAGGGACACCGGAAGTAAAGGAAAAGTTCGTGACTCCACTCTCACAGTCTGAAGTCGACTAGCAGTCTCTTTGACGATCTCACATTCTTTACTGTCTGAAGTAAATAGCCGGGAGGAAATTATTTCTATACCCATCCGCCGGGTATCCCCGTTTCTCACTTTTGTTCAGCAACCAAGGTGAGATTGCGCTCTTCTCCGATTTCATTCAACCCACACTTGTACAAATACTCAACTTGCACGATAATTTCCTTTGCGTACGCATTTCCCGAAAAAGATACAAAGGGAAACAAGTATAAGTAATATTTTGACGTAAAGAGCTGGAAAGTGAAAAGTATGTTTAGGATTCTGTTCTTATTTGTGTCCACAACCACAGTGCATCATTGTGCACCAGTACTCAAACTTGCTTTTGTATTTTGTGAGACGTACAGCAAGTGGAGCGTCTAATAATATTATTTGTTAGGATATCCGTGCACCGGAAATTAGATTGTTTCCTGGTATCTATCTATATATGAATTTATTGCCATGCATCCTTCAGAATGTATTTCACCATCCTATTGTGGGATTCATTTTTTCAACCTGTCTTCGGAGAAAGCTTTCGAGCACACACTTCTTGTTAGTCGCTATTGTTATTTCGCTTCTTGGGGACTTTTATTTTTGTAAGCTCTCCCAAGAAAAATACAAAAACCAGCACAGTATATGGATTTAACTATTTACAAATAGAATTTGTCATTTTATTTCGTTTACATTTTACCATGGGATGAAGTAATACCAAATGATGAAATAGTTCAATAAAGAATAAGGGACTGGTAAAAATAAATATTATAATTATAAAAGCATTCCTCATATACAAGTTGGGAAAATAAATATAATTAAAAAATAGACGCTTCTCTCGGTTTTGAGTGCCTTTGTGTATGTGTGTATTTTACGCTTCCACTTTCATGCATCTTATTAACATTTTAATTGAAAAAGTTAGCTTTACTAATACCAATGACATTTGACATTACACTTTTAACACTCATATAGTTTGAGTTGTTTGAAATGTGCACAAATGCAATTTTTTTCTTATCACTTATGAACTGCTGCCTAATGAAAAAAGCGTAGCATTATATTTTAATCGTCTTAGCCAATAATTAATGAATATGTAAATTCTATGTACAAAAGATAAATTATTAATTGTAGTTTCAGTTTAGTAGAGACTGTTACTAAAATCACAAGTTAATATTGGATATAGTCTACCTCCAATAATAAGAGTTGTAGCATGGAATCGCATTGTCTAAGCATTATAATGTGTACAGTGCACATGGAATCCAGATGGAATGGGAAATCATAGAGAGCTACAGAGAATTACACTTAAGCTATATGCATGTACCAGTTAGATACGTTCGTATACAGGTCGCTTTCTTCCCAGCAGGATAACCACACACTTTGCACGATCTGTCCAGTCAGTTTGTTTTCAAGGCTGTAAAGCTAAATGTCCATGCACTGGGTGAAGGTCACTGAAATGCAAACATTATAAATATTATACTCTAAAACCAAAAGAATTCCTATAACGCACACCTTTTATAGCTTTAAGTGCGATACTTACATGGAAAATATATATGCGCTCATATCCAGACTAATTGTAAATTACGCAATCGTACACTTACAGCCCATAACCTGTAATGTATTTATGTAATAGTTTGCATTGCCAGTAACAATACAATTCAATTCAATAAAAAACAGAAACCTTCCCATTATGTAAATTATTGCATCCAGCAGCTTTTTCGACAGAAGGTGGAACAAACCATAAATAATCCCATGTGTGCCTGACCTGACCTCCCATTTTTTGCCAGGATAAACTGCAGATGTACATATAAAGCTAGTTTGAAATTGTTTTAATGCCTATAAAGGTTGAAGTCAAAAAAATATCTACATGTGTGTAATCGGTGGCTGTATCAATTTATTATTCGCAAACGCAGATCTGTAGTTAAATTCAATCAGCCACAGAAATGGGTGGAGGGATTATAAATTATATACACATAGTTAAAATTTATTTCAAGATATATTCCAAGTTCAAATTACTTGCAATACAAAATTGCCAGTTTCAATGAATAAAACCAGTGTATTTGTAAAACACTCGTCCTGTCTATATTTTCATTGGAATTAAAAATAATTCCATTTAAACTGGGGTTAACAGGTTGTTAAAAAAACTGTCCTGTCTGTAAGTACTTTACTTTGATTTTGTAAGCTACAGTCACTAGCTGATGATGTAGGCAGTATGAAATTATTTTAATAATCAAAGTTGCAACAATTACTTATTATATATTGGTTATATTTTATACAAATATTATTCATTAAGAAGAATTGAGAAGAATTTTCATTTTTATTAATGAATCGCCGATATTTCAACAAGTATTTACCCAAAAGACACTTTAGAAACGAATATGTATATTATACTTTCTCATAAGTCCATAAGAAAAATTGCGCACCTAATTTTATACAACAAAATCATTTATTCGCGAAATAGCTTCACTTGTTATGTTAATTGCATATTGTTAGATATTGCATCATCCTTATTGTTAGTTTTAAATCCGTATACAGACCTTGCAGACGGTATTTACTTGCATTTTTACTTTTTCGAGCAATAGTATGTACCTATACCTTGTTTGTGAACGGAAATACTTTCCATCTCACGTACGTCACAAAACTAACCTTACTATACTTTAAACACTACCTAGTAGTATCCACACAACCTTAATCCTAACTTTTATCTTGAAACATTTTCACCTGCCTTGGTAAATTATATTGTTGGTGAAATAAAAATACCGAAACAAGTCTAGTCCAGAATCAGATACTATATATTTCTTAAGAGCATGGTAGGTAATTATCCCCAGTAGCTATATCATTGCAACAAAATAGCGTGTGTCCGTGTGTGTTTGTAAGTGTGGAGGGATTAAAAATTTGATATCAACCACAAGGTTACCTAAGAACTAAACTACATGCAAAAGTTTTCCAAACTTACTTAAGGTACATACTGTATACGTTCCTATATTAATTTAAAGTACGTGTATACGAAATCTTGTCGGTTTGTGGTTTATGTTGTAAAACTTTTTAGTAGGTAAGTTCCACCAGCAGCAGCAGAGCCATGATTTCCACCAACAAAGTCGGATTAGTCATAATAATTTCATTTGCTACATTACCGGTACACTCATCGTCTCATCCCATACCATTGCATAAGATTATACACAGTCTCCTTACAAACCAGAAGAAATTAAACCAATAAAACTAGTCGTGCGAGAACAATAAAGTCGATAAGAGAAATTACTGCGGTCTCGTGATGGCAAGGTGTATGTAAATTCTTGGCTCAAGTTGCTCTGATGAACTGAAAGAGAAGCTTATCAGATTTTATCAAGTTTCAAGATGATTTTCCCCTCTCATGATTTATAATGTTACCACTTGCTGTCTTCTTCAGCCCACTTAATCGTAAGGGCCACTTCCAATACAATCCTTCGGTTACTGCCTGTATCTACTCCTGGAGTTTATTTGCAATCCCGCTGTTTGGAATTACAACGTGTTTCATTGCAATTTTCTGCGTTGTAATAATGATGACTTGACATTTCCATTATATTTAACGGAATAATGGGAAAAGATAAGATCTCGAATGTTTTTCAACGATTTTTTGTAGTTGGATAATGCATACATCACATTCTTTTTGGAACAAGCTTCTCCAGAAGCAGGATCATTCAGCGATCACGCAGTGAAAACACGATTTTCATTCCTGTAGTCATTACAGACAATTTTTAATTTGTGCAAATTGACTTTCGAGATACAGCGTGGTCTGTTCAGAATGGTAAAATGGAGCGAATTGTTTCTTATCGTTTCGCATCGTAACACTAACACTATTCGTCTCTCTGTCTTGTTACTACCATTTTAATTATCGACTGATTCTTTTCCTTTTATGTGGCAAAAGCAACTTTTCCCATTCGAGGAGTTGTTCGTTTCTCGTTTGCAAATAGCACAGAACAAGTTTATAATGTTTCAACTTCACATAGGTATACAAGATCATGAATTGTGTGTGTGTTACACCCTTACAGCTTGTCTCACCTCTTTTCTTGTGTTTTATTGTATGATGCAATAATCTAATACACGAGACTGTATGTACTAGAAATCCTAATCAAAGGTAAAATCAAAGCCTGGAAAAGAATTCTGTGTAGTTCTAAACCATTGTTGTGTGTGTAAAGATTCGTTGAAGAGATTCTTGTGACTTGCAAATGTAAATATGAATGCGCCCACATAAATTATCATTCAGGGTTGGACAACAATTCCGCCAACGGACAAGAAACACACGCGCTGTGCTAAAACTCTGCTAAATGGCTGTGTTCTTGCAAATTTATTTCTTCCAAACAACCTGAACCTGAACAAATTAGCCTTCAGTGTGATAAACTGTGATAATGCCTTCCTCAACTCACCCTGTATGGAATTCATCAATGTTTCACAACTTGCAAATCAGCCTGTGTGCTTGTGAAAACGACTGGAAATGTTCCCCTTGAGAGAGGCTGCTTCATGTAAGGAAAGTAATGGCTAAAAAATTGAGGAACTAACTGAAAAAAATGTGGAAAGAATGGGAGTGTTGTTTGTGTGTGTGATACCTACTACATTGGTTAGTTTTATCCAGTGTGTTCCAGCCCTGGAGAAGTTAAGCGATCTTATATATAGTATTGTATAATAGTTTTGTAAGTGTGTGGTTGTTGTGAGTAATCTAGTCGCCGGAACGGAACCGCAATCGCTATATAAAGACACCCTCGCTGTCTCCAGACGCATTCTCATCTTACTACAGCAGCACTTCTTTGCTCAATCCTTTTATTGTCACTTCAATTTCTTCAAGCTTTGCTTGCTCACCACATTTCATCATGCAAACCATCGTAAGAAAATTCTCAAAATTTCAATTGAATTTTCCTGAAATTTACCCGATTTTTTGTTGAAATTACCCGAAATTCAAATATTACTATTTTAACCATTGTTTTTTTCTTCCAGGTTCTTTTGTCCGCTGTTTTGGCTGTTGCTGTTGCCAGCCCAGTCAACCTTGTCTACTCCGGAGTTAACACTCCAGTCGTTTACACCACCACTGGAAACCAACAAGTCATCAGCACCCTCGGAAACCAACAACTCGTTGGACAAACCCAACTCGTCAACAACCTCGGACAAACCCAACTCATCAACGGAATCCCATTGACCTACACCAGCGGAGTCCAGACCATCCAAAACCCACTCGTCCTCAACAGCGGAATCCAATCCATCCAAAACCCCGTCGTCCTCACCCGTGGAGTCCAAACCATCCAAGGACAACAAATCCTCCAAGGACAACAAATCGTCCAGGGACAAAACCAAGTTCTCCTCAGAAACGCTGGAGTCCAAACCATCCAAACCGTCCCAGCTGTCCAAAACATCAATACCGCTGCCAAGATCCAAACTTCTTACAAGCCAGTTGAACAACACGGATACAGCATCTCCTATTAAATAGTTTTTCGAAACATCGGACGTCTCTCTTCACATCACGGTCACGACGACGACACATCAAAGCTAATTGTTATTTCGCCAACAGACAGAATTGGTTTTATTTGTAAATGGTGTTTGTATGAAGTGTAAGCAAATGTTAAAATCTTGAAAATTTTGTGATTAGAAGGTTAAGCTTAGATTTAGTAATGTTGTAGTAACGAGAGGGCTAGTGCATTTACAGTTTCATTAAATTGGCTGATTACCTTCAACTTAAATTTCTTGCATTGAACTTTTTAGCATAGTTATAGTGTGTAGTATATTTGTAGAGTAGAATACATGTAGCATTTATATAAGAGATAATATACAAACAAGCAGTTTTCATTAGCAGCCGACTATATGGAAATCTGTAGGGTAGACGTGTAAGTTCACAGAGTTAACATTTATCTTTTTTATTTACGTCTCTGCAAGATTCGAGATTTTATATACACTTTTGGGATGTACAGGGCTCTGTCCTATGTGAGCCTTGTTGTTTTATTGTAAGTATGTAGAATGCGACTTGTGGACACATAATTGTTAAGAATGCAATGATAATTCTTTGTCTCGCACTGTTCATACCCTCCTTGTCTCTGACTAATAAATCTGGTGTCTTCGTTGCAAACTTTTCATTATGTGTATTTGTTTGTTTATGTGTGCATTCCATGTAAACTCCCAGCAGTGATTAATCCCATACCTGGAGATTCCCAGTTTCATACAACATTTGGCATTTAGGCATTTAGGTTTGTTTGCTTGTTTCTGCTGATTTATTTTCATTTTTCATGTGGAAAACTCAGTAATTGCGCATTATCTGTATGGATGGAGTCACTTGGAACGATGTTTACTCGCAGATTGTTTGTAATTTACAATCATGTTAAGTACACATTCAAAAATGCAATAATTCTACTCTGGACTCTCCCGAACGCCTGTGGATGATAACATTGCATTTTTTTGCAGTAAATATCATACTGAAACATAGGGGTCTCATGCTCGTGCAAAGGTTTCATGTTAACATACTTCTTGCTCTTTGGTATTTTATATGCATACAAAAATCTCGACAAAGATATAAGTTGAGTGTTTATCACATTGATCTTGAGAAGAATTTTCATGAAAAAAGTAGTGAAAAATTTAGTATACTTAAAAATATGATGGTTAGTTGCAAATTTCATTTTCTATACTTTTTAACGTTTATGTCAGTGTTCTTATTCTATATCGAAAGTAAATAACTCGTGAGAAAGATGTCATGCAAAGGACTGAAAGGACTCCTGAAAACCTATCTATCTATTTTTAAAGCATAATAAATCTGTACCCTAAACAAAATAAATGGATTTCAGTTAAATGCATTTTGATGAAGAAGACTTGCTAGAAAAGAGTCAAGTTACGTGTATAGTATCGTTGTATGAATTACCCAGTAGTAAGTGCATTTTAAAAATAATAAGACCTTAATTGCATCATGCACACTTGATTATTCGAATTCTTTGCTAAAATTAACAGCATGCTGTTTTGTAAACAAATTCTGTTTACAAAACAGCATGCTGTTTTGCACATAGTCTAGTTTTGCAAAGTGTATAATTAGAAAGTATAATTTATGCAGTTTTTTACGGGTTAAGACCTAGCAATTAGATATTATCTATGGATCCTCGCCTAAAAATTGTGCAAGATTTGAAATGCAAATGGAGTCTATTATTATTTAACATTTACATATGACTTTTTTGCTTGGCAATTTAAGACAAGTTTATCTTAAGCATATAATATTTGTAAATATGTTTTAGGTATATATTCGTAAAGTATTTATATTGCAGTCACTCCCTTTTGCTTATTTCTAAAAGTCTATTGTACTTCTACACACACAGCAACAACTGGACTGGACCAAAGCTGTTTTTGTGTAAGAAAAAGCAGAATAATAAAAGTAGCTAAGCCAGTTTTCCCACTCAGCCCTCTGGAACACTGATTATGGAATTTAATTCTTTTGACTTTGTCGGTTGCTTTGCTTTGCATAATACTATCTCCTCTATATAATATAAACCTGTGGCTGTGTGTGTGTGTGCTATATACAGAAGACTTATACATGACTCACAGTCTTCAGATGAGACGTCTCGTCAGTTCAAGAAAATTACTCTGTGCTACTCATTGTTACAGTCTAAGTAGTAAAACCCACCTACATGTTCTATACCTACTTGTTAAAATCATTTACATACATACACATGGGTTTTCTACAAGGAAAGTAGTAAATAGTTGCTAGGTACAGTACACACTGTGTAAATGTTACAGCAACATGTGTGTTGCAGCAAAAAAGGAAAAGATCTTGCTTAGTCTTAGGCACTACGGGTATAAAAGCTCAGAAGTTGCCCAACTGCCAACAAATGCACACAAGTCTTCTACAGCCGCTCTCATTCACTTTTTCTTCTTCTTCTTCATCTCTCATTTAATGCGAGATAGAGTAACCATTATAATCCAGTCTCAAATTTCTCTCTCTCTCTGCTAAGGTATATACAGATTTACATACGTATAGAATAATATTTCGTCCACAACGAGTCTCATAGCAGCAGCGTGCAGGTATTCGCTATAGATTTTTTGGTGAACTGGCCTGACCAGAAGACTGGAATATATTATAGGATTCAGTTATAGTTTTTGATTTGCCAGGTTTATTGTTGTTGTGGATGCTCAGAAGGAATTCGTCTCATTTCTAAGTCATTCCTCGTAGGTACCTTCTTAGCTTCGCACATTCTTATTGTTAGTTATAAGCTAACCTGAAACTTAAAGAGTTAAATATCGATGATGTAGTGGACGGATTAGCTTATCTTGATACGGAATTCCATCACCCAGAGTTATTTTACATACGAGATCCATTACATTAAAAAATCCAGTACAAAATGCAAAGGTAAATATATGCTGTATGTAAAAACGCATTTTTTACTTCTACTGTCTGGAAAAATTGATACTGCAGAAAGGGTGTTTTCAGTTTTTACTTTTTCATTTTGTAGTTGGTAGCAGTAGTTGGTACTTTTGTATGGAAGCGCATTCTTCCTATGTGTCTTTATTTTGTACAGGTACCAAAATTGCTAGGTATTGCTATATTACTTAGTACAGAGATGATGGTAGTAAATGAATTGTTTTACAAATGCCACATACACAGCTTAGACTTGCAACTGATAAAATTTATCTTCGTATACGTTTGTGCTTACTATACCACCATACTATACAGATGCAATATTATATTACATGCTTATATAGATATAGGTAATGTTTGTAGTTTGTTGTTGTGCGCATCTGACTGTATATAATATATGTTATTATTTGTATGTGTTTATGTATGCATGGATGTATATGATATGATATTAAGTGAGTATTTGTATGATGATGATGTGAAGGTATGTGTGAGAGTAAGTTAAGCGATTGTTGTTGAGAGAGTTGTATTTTATAAGAGCAGCTGTACTGTGTATGTGTATAGCTGGGATGAAAATCAGCCTTGAAGAATCCAGTTGGCATTGAAAATCAAGAATTGATAAAACACTTTTTCTTTCTTCTTGGAGGTATTATTGGTGGAAGTGGTAGTTGATGAGATGCAAGATGAGGCTTTCAGATCGGCTTAACTACTTCGGAGATTCTTTTCCAATTTTAATCAATGCAACGCATGTAAATAAAATGTAAATGCAGTGTACCTTCTTGTATCATTCTTCATTCATATTAACAATCAATCTACTACCTCTTTTGAAAAATTGACCAGAAAAAGCTAAATCTCTATACTGATTTTTCGTTTAATGGTTTGCTTCCTGTTTGTAAAAATTGCTGTTAAGAAATAGACAAGTTAGAAAAAGGAATGCTGACTTATTTCCAATTTGACGAGGAAAAGGTAGATTTTTACCTGTTTTAATTATTTACCTATGTCTATACTATACAATATTTTATATTACGATAAAATATCAAGAATAAAGCATTAATATAGTGTCTCATTCTCGTGAGACATTTGTATGTAACATACTGCTTGTTCTTTGGTCTGCATTTTAATACTTAAAAATGTGATAGTTGATTTACAAATATTTTCTATAATTTTTACACATTTCGATTTGGAATTTCTATGTCAAAATAATTTACAGAACATATTTGTAGATACATTTTGACTCCTAGTTTCGCTTGATGACCTGATGCATAATTTTAAAATAACTGATTATAATAATCCTTAACGAAATACGTAGATGAGATTTCCTCTTCACCTAACCGCTTTATGGTAAAATATAGCGCAATTTATTTGTAGAGCAAATTGCAAAATTGCAGTATTTATATGTGTAGTGGTTCTTACCAGTTTGAAAACGTATACCTATATATATATAATATTAATATGATTATTTTTACAAAATATTTAGAAAGTTATCTTTTTTGGTTATGTTTAGCTATAAAACGAGAAATTTCGGTTTTGTTGCTTGTTACTGGAAAGGGGCGGACAGTAAAATGAAGCATTTGCCACTGTACACAGCCCTGGTTCATATTTTTTTGCATAATTTTAGTTATATTGACACTGACCGGTTATCGTGATCTTAAACTAGAGATAAATTAATGAGCGTAGCTCATTCCTGTTCTTTTATTCTGAAGAAAATAGGGGAGTGCATTTCTCATGCAATCTTTATTTGAAATAATGCCCACATAATGATAGCTAATAAAATGATTTGACATGCAATGAGATGTTCCTTAGTTGGGGATGTGTATACCTAGCAGTTTTAGAGTCATATAGGTAGTTACCTATTGCATACACCATCCCTATACGAATTACTACAATTGTGGACGAGAAGTTCAACATTCAAGTGCGGTTGTTAGTTGTTGATGTTGTAGTTTTATTATAAGAAGAGGTTTGCTTGCTTCTTAGGTCGTTGTAGGCTGCAGGGTCGCAGGTAGTTAGTATAATTTGCTGGAATGTTTGATTTGTTGGCAGTGCAGGTTAAAGTTAGGTAGGAGATGTCTTAAGTTAGTTAAACACAGACCAAAATCCAAGACATGCTAATAATTCAGAGGGTTCACAACCAACCTATTATTACCACTTGTCTTTTATTAAATTCACTAAGTAAATCTTGCATAAACTTCCACATACATTATACTGCATACCTTATTTACCAAATCACAAAATCAAAATCAAACCAACAAAATTATTTTACACTTACTTAGTTTGGTTTCCGTTCTTAAGTAAAGGAACATTTTTGAATATTTTAACAAATTTCTCACACACTTGAAGCGTATTAAAAATGTTTGAGCATGAAATACAAACACTTTATACCGAAGTAAATTACCGCAATTTATTTCCTGGAATTTCGAAATGAACTTAGCAATGCACTAGACTAGAATACCTATAGATTAGAACTTTATTGTACTTCTTGAATTGAATACTCATAACATACATGCAGGTTCATCGGAATTACAATAACTGCTCTAATAATGAGTACTCAAACTTTTCTCGGTTTTTGGTTGTAAAACTTATTTTTTTATTTTTTCTTCACATAGATGTATGCATCTCAAATATCACTGTCTATATTATGTTATTTTATATACTTTGCATTTTTGTTTATACCAAAGTGTGTAAACTGTATAATATATTTGAACACTAATCGACTTATCTCCCTGGTTTGATGCAATTCGCTCAATGAAGTGCTCTCATTCTTACGGAAATAATTTTTCTATATCCTTATAATGGCATTCAAATTCTTATGCAATAATTTTCGATTGTCTTATATAGCATTATTCCATTTATATAAAAATAGCATGCCATGATTTTAATTTTCTCATCAAACGTGAGATTGCAATGACATAATAAAGCCTTCATTTAAAAAGTGCTTCTGTAGGAGTTGTATCCAAAATGTCATTTAATATTTATTATCTACCATGTGAATTGGGTATCACACAAATTTATGACAGTGATTTCGTATTGTTATAAATACTAATTGAAACTTGCCAGATTGAAGTACATTTTACATATGAGAGTCTGAGAGAGTGTTACATCATTAATAATTAGCATATGAGAATTTAACACTGACTTTAATTTGAATTTGCCAATTTTAGCTTAGCCATTTTGTGTATCATGCTTTTTTGACTTCGAGTTTCAAGCGTTTAAGAAAGGATTAAAAATGAGGTATCATTTAATGAGCCCAATTGTCATTGTCTCATTTAAAGACATACGGAGAAGGAGGAATATGGCATGTCTTAGGGAGCCAAAGTAAACATCTTCCTCTTCCAAAGTTCTGAATGCTTCGAAGACGAATATTGTACCAATCCACTTCTTCCTCATCGTCACCAGTACTAAATACCTTGCGATAATAGCTTGGTTCGTGTTTCATATCCGTTCTGCTCGAAATCGTCCATTTTACCGATTCTGTTGGATCACCACGTGTATCGTAGAAGTCATAATCCAGAGAGCATATACCTTGGAATTCCCAACGTGTAATATTGGGACTACATCTGAGAAGATGCTGAACACAATCAATGGTCATCTATAAAATTACACTGTTCACCAAAATTGAAACATGACGAGTGAATTGGAGAATAAATCATATATAAATAAACTACATAAATGTATAGTATTTTACTTCTCGGAAACTTCCACCAAACTTTTCATCGGTAAAATTCCTAACATCAGTTAGATATTACCTGTGTATTCCGAAGCTGAAACAGAAATGAAATGAGTAAATGACTATTTTTATTCTTCAGATGCATCTCTTCTTTTATCTTTATGTAGAAGTGCAAAGCAGAACTAGGTATGTTATTATTTATTACGATTCGCTGTTATAAAGTCTAGTAAGCATAACTGACCTCATCAAAAAGCCCTTATAAATAAGTAGTGCCTGTAATGTAATGTCTGTCTTGTCTATGTAGATCTATATTACTATTATTGCTATTATACCAATATAATGCAACGTATAGTAATTTGTAAACCATATGCATTGCCTACTTTGGTGCATGTACATTCTCTGTACTTACTTACACATATAAATAATATAAGTAGCATATTGTACGAGTAGGAAACAATCGTAGAGCTCATTTCTTGTTTACAAGCAAATCATGAGCAGTTGTGTCAAGGTTAGTAAACTGTTAAGGTAAATTTATCATGCGTAAGCACTCCACAGCATTTTGTTTGTGCAGTAATAAATTATTATTACCACTTTGTGTTATGTAGTACTTATAGCACAAGTCTTATCTCGCCTGTAGTAGTTTACTACTACAAATACAAAGATAATAGCACAAAACGTTACAAGGATCAATTTCTGATGTATATAATACCTTAAGCGTGCATTACAGATAATACCTATATATAAACTGAGAAGTATATGTAGTAGGTAGTAGAAACAAAATTAAAGATTTTCTTGCACCATGCACCAATACAATTACCAATACCACAGTGGTATTTATAATTTCCTTCTGACCTTTAATGGTCAACGAAGGCTTAAGACCAGAATTAATACCTGCTACGTGTATCTCCTAATTTTATTTACCATATAGACTCACGATTCTTCGTATTGTATGAACAATATTTGTGTTTTGGTCTCATAAACTTATTTTCTGACAGATTGACTACATTTTGCAACTGAAACTCACTTCATACACTTTTGGGAAGTTTGGGGTTGTTAAATAACCATTACTGTTTGTGTTATGCAGTCAAATTCCTAGTAAATGTGTATCAGTCGCATTAGAATATTTATTACCCATTCAAGTAAGCGAAAAATACGTCTGTTGCCTGACAATCTTGAATAAAATATACAGCTGTGTGCCTTTGTGGAAATAGTTGGTGCATCTGGAATCACATAACATTTCTCCATATTTAATTAAGGTATTACAAAATTATATGTGGTTACCGAAAATATTTGTTGTTCTTTTTTGTGTTATCAAAATTCTGTACGTATTCAGGAATCCATTTGTATAGGTACATTTAAGATGTCATTCCATTCCCAGGTTTCAAATTCAACTCTTTAAATTCTTTAAATAATAATTTAGTGAATAATATAATGCTAAAGAACAGCCGTAGTCTGATTCCTTTACTCTTAAGTCTTAATCCATGGTCCATGGATGTACAACAGTGCAGATTAGGTTATGTTATAATATTACCTGTTTCATAAGTGTGTGTTTGTAATGTAATGTAATGTAATGGAATTTATTCAAGTGTCATTATTTCTCAATACAAACAGTACTGCTTTCCGTCAACAAGACACCGAGAACGCAATTGCATTCTACTCCTTAAGACATTCCTAATCAGTTACAAAAAAATCAAATTGTTACCAAATTTACAGAGGTTAATTTATAGTGGATTCCCACTTTTAGTTACCTAATCATAGAATTAAGCATTTACAGCATCTTCTTTTCTTTGAACTATAATAAATTTTCCGAGCTTGTCTTTGAGATAGTTTATAGAATTGAACTTGAATATGCTACTAAAAGTTTACAGCAGAGGGACTCTCGTATTAAATATAATTTCAATTAGATACTGCAAAAGTTTTTAAAGCCTAGTTCTGGATTTCACGAGTGAGTTCTTGAACTTTACATAAAGAGCATTCATTGGCGATATTTTAGCATTTTCAATATTAAAAACGCTATCGTCTCATCTCAAAGCAGAATCATGTAGCAGACAAACGAATGGAAGACCCTAGCACCAAATCAGGTTAGAAATACATATGAATACAACCTGGAGGTATGTGCAAGTAACTTTTGCTTTAGAAGAACGAGTAGTAGAAGTTTAAACCACAATAAAAGTAAGTTGACCAAACTGGTCAGCATCTGTAATAAGCAATATTAATAATAGCAGGTGTGGTCAATCACTTCAGGCGAAATTGCAAGTCAAGTCAGTAAAACCAAGACTGCTGCTTAATGCACAGGGTATCCAATGTCTTATACAGAGTGAAGACAAACACAATGGTGAAGGAATATACATCTGTAATCGTATAACGAATCTTGTGCATCAGAAACAACCAGACAGAAAAACATGACACGCTAAAGCATTAACACAGCAAACTACAAACTTATGTTCGCCTTCTTCAACTAATGTTGCATTTGTACTACCATGTAGGATCTTTAGAAAATAGTAGCAGAATGCAGGCGTGTGGTTGTTGAATTGTGAAACAAAGTGACTGTGACCAGGATGAGGTGGGCATTATCACTGAACACACATAGACGACAACAGAAACAAGAAGGAACTTCAGAAACAGCGTAGACAATGCAATTCCTCATCCAGGAATCTTAAATAAGCAAAGAATTTTGTTTATATTTCTTGAACCTTTGAAAAATACATGCAAAATTCCCTGGCATGGCTTAAAAGCACTCATGGACTAACGCTGTACAAAACACGAACAAATTTTACACAAAGGAAGGTTTAGTAACTCAAACGAACTGCTTTTTGGAAATTCCATTTGGAGTTTCTATAAAGGTAGTTAAGAGCCTAAGGCTTAAGGGACTTCTTCAGAAGATTGATAAATGTTACACACAATACTAGTGTGTGCTCAAGTACCTTTTTCAGGACTATACTGTGTATTTGAGTAATTTAAAATAACAACGTTGTATTTACCTACATTTAATATATATAGAAGTATAAGTACCATGTCTGTTATGTACAAAATAAATAATTGCACATGACGAATGAAAGATTGACGTTGTAGGACCGTTTCTTCCTTAATTTTGTGTATAGCTCCTCAAAGTATGTAATTTGGCGAGGTTTAGCTAGTTAAAACATTAAGTGCATGTGCGTACGTATGTGCACTGGGGAAGAAATAAATGCTTTGTGTATATACAAAGGTGTGCTCACACAGACGGGGCAGAGATTGCCTAGTTATATGATTCATGTTACACAAATACGTATAATATTGCTTACCGCAGGTGCACCACAGGCAAAAGTTGAAATTGAAGTTGAAGGTTAAGATAAATAAAAGGCTGTATAGGAAATTGTCTGCAATAAAAACTAGTTCACCAGCCGAGTTTCCACCATTCTTACATTCTATATGAACGTTTGTGTGTATAACAAATCCTTTGATCCAGATACAGTTTGCCTCAGTCTTACTTACCTATGCTTCACCGTCCATATATTTACAAGCTGTAACAAAATCGTAGATCTTTAGGTATTTAGGTACCCTTCCCGCAGATCAAAGTCAATTTCAACATAATAGACACCCCAGTTAAGAAATGAGGTAATGAATTAAAGAAAAGATTTTGTTTTTACCGATTAATTTATTTCATTCGCAATGAAATGGTTTATAAGAATGCAAAATTACTACAGGAATACGTTTTCTGGATATATCTATTTAAAAATATATTCACAAAATGAAATTCGACTCTGCAAAATTTCTAGCCAATTTTTAAATCAAAAAATTGAAATTTGCAACAAGCCATGAAGTGCTAATTAATAATAAGTAGGTAGTATGTAAGTTGCATTTCAATTTTATAAATTAATTTCAATTGTTTTGTTTAAGGCAACTTCACTAAATTAATAGTTCACCAAACCGCTGCTTTAATCCACATAAAATGTTTCATTGTGCAATCGTAGGAATTGATCAGATCATTTCATCAGACGATGAAATTTTTCCACTGGAACCGGAAAAAGCCCTTTTGCGTCGTAGGTGCAGAAGTATAGAAGTGCATCGTACATTGCCAAAATGATGATGCAGTGGTAGTTAATCTACTTACGTCTGCGGGTTTTTCTATGTACTTAGCTAAAATCACATCCGGATGAGATCCGGCTAGATAAAATCTGGGAGTGGTAATCTTTGAGTGATCTCATATCATTGCTCCAATGAAAACACACTAATGCCTCGTCTTTTCATGACGAGCTGAATTCATTCTTTACACTAAAACAACATGTGATGATTCTTCTGCTTTAAACTGATAAGTAACCTGATGAGTATCTATTATAACATTGTATATGGCAAAGATACATCCTTGTGTGTAACGTTACGCTATATACTATACATATACCTATAGTTAAATCTACGCAGCTAAAAATTAACAATGATAAGTACAGTCATTTATACTATTACTACAGGTACCTACCACAAAAAACTAAACACGGACGTAAGTGAATGGATAAGAGGCATACGTAAGAAACGACTTAATAAAAAGTAAAGCAAAGCTTCACAACAAAAACAGAAATGTTTTGTGTCTTTAAAGATTACAAACGAAGAAGTTATGGAATTGTTGGTGGAGATTGCATTATACACGTGAGCACATTGAATCACATCAACACTGAGATCACCTTTGTGAATGTCATGCACCATGTAATACACAACCACTCTTGTAAAATTGTACTATCCCACTTCTCCTACGTCAGACATCATTGATATCTTTGATTGCAGTGTGGAAACGTACACCATAAGCTGGCGTAGTACACGTTTGCGAATTTCTTTGCCTTTGTGTATTTACATAGGAGTACTAGAGTACTACTAAGCTTCTCCGTTGATTCTGTATGTTGCTAATGGTAGCTTTGTGCAGATTTTATAGAGTGGAATGTATAGTGGATGTGTTAATAAATAGAGATGCACATAAATATGTTTACGTGTACAAATAGACTACAAAGCAGTTGTATACGCATATAGAAAAAGAAAAAATGGACTAGGAGCATACTATCGTGGAAACACAGGGGAGATTTCTAATTCATTAAGCGTGCTCTGGAGATTGCTTTGGTCAGTCAGTGTTGGAATCTGCTGCTTTCTGAACATTAAACCAATTCATTTGAGTATTTCAGTTGAGTTGTGTTCTGTTCGCCTGACTGGACTTGATTTCAAGGTGTTTGATTGCTAAATATTGCAAACCACGCCGATTTTCTCGTCTATCTGGTTTTTGGTTTTAGGTACGTACATATTTATATAACCGAAGCTTTTTCTACATAGAAATAACTAGGTGTACTAGCTCTAGCTCTAGAGGTTGGTATATAAATACATTACACAAAGAAATGTTCAATCCGCCATATAGGAAAATCTTTGAGGACGAGAGATATTCACTTAATCTGCGGTTTTCCACATTCTGCTGATAATATTAAAGGTGTAATTGTCTTTTGTGTATCCCAGTAGTGGATCTTCACACGTGTAATTATAATTGATTCACATTATGCACGTAAAAGGGATAATTTCACAGTATATTTCTTAATGCTGTATAATTACAAAGTAAAATATTCCTTTTACACCAAACAGGTAGCAATACTAACTAAGGTGGTTTTTAATGGAATTAATATCCCTGTATACCCAGATCTGTACTTTGACAGTTTTGTGTGGAATAATTGACATGGATGTACAAAGTTGAAGCGTATGAAGGTATTTTACCTACTTTTTTCTTTTCTCTGCAGATAAACAACATTTGTGCTCATCTTTAGACCAACGGACATTTCCCACCAGTGTCTTCAATCCAGTTCACGTTTATTGTAGCCAGTCCAGACACCAACTGACGGATACTTCTTCATCATCCACTTTTTACAATTATACTCTATACCTCTTTTCTAACACTAACAGGTGAGTATTATCTACAGAATGTGTTAGCCCAGCCTTTTGTGTTCTCTATACACCTATTCGGTCCTCTTTTAAATACCATGGGCTTGTATTACACTCCTGCATTAAATTTACATTCTATACTACTAGTTTACATATTTTTTCCAAGGGATTAAATGAAGATGAGCTGGATTGTTGAATGTACCAGGGCAAAGTATAATAATTTTCTCAGAAATTGTAGCAGCTTTATAATTGTTTTAAATTTTAGCTCTGTTATTATTTCAATTACAGCATTAAGGTGGAGGTTATTATTTTATGGTGGCTTTTCTCAGATCGGATTTATTTTGTACATGGGATTACCTATATGCTTATCGTATTCCTTTAAAAATAGTGTACATTTGCATGAAGTAATTACATACAGCTAAACACGTTATACTATTAAAATGATTTTTGTTTCCGTAATGACATTTTTTAAGGCGTGTTTTTATTATTGTGATTTTTTGATAATCGAATTACATGTATCACTTGTATCGTCCCTGTGATAATGTCTGTAATTATCATTCTGTTCGAGTTTTAGCATTTAATGCAATGAACAAAACGAAGTAACGTCAGAAGATCATAAAATGTAATGTCCCTGTATAATATTGCTCTACAAAGTATAGAGTTACACAGCTGTATGTTTCATAATAATGTAACAAATGTTACAATAGTCGTAGTTTCTTTTATTGAGTCCTAATGGGCATCTTACCTACCTAACTTCTTCCTCTGTGTGTCTCACCGCCTTTTATTTCACAAGTTGCAATTGCAATCATACTTTAATGTTTTTCTAAACCAAGAAGCAGCGTAAACATTAAATGCAATGCTTTCAGATAATAAAATTCACCGCACTATTAGGAGAAACGTTGAATGTGTAATGTGTATTCTGTAATGAAGATAAGCATGCAATTTTATTACAGAATACTGTACATGTTTGTATCTCTAAAAATGTGCTCCATAAAATATTAAAAACTGAAGTATGTACAATACGTATAAAGATTTTCCCACGGAATGATGTGTTACATATATGTAGTAGCATGATGTAAATGCAAATATTTATGCAAGTGTTTATATACAAGTGTCTTATTTTTCTATTTAGATTCTTCAATCAAAACTGCAGAAATGACTTCCATAATTTTATGTCTTGCAGCTGTTATTATATCCGTAAGTATTATATTCGTATTCCAATTTTTAGTTATCCTAAGTACGAAGGGACACCTGGCTGTAGGTATAGCCCATGACACTATAGGAATAATATTCAGGGGATCGATTCAGTATCTTTCCATTGTAATGGACTAAAACCAGGCTAAAAAATAAACCGCCAA
>JABASD010003291.1:0-20956 GCA_019776165.1 Pogonognathellus flavescens
TGCCTAAGTTCATTTTTACTCGAGTTATCGTGGTGACAGACCGACAGACCGACAGACAGACAGACAGACGGACAGACATATCGGGCACATAAGACCTCGTGAGGTCTAAAACATTAAAAGAACATTTTATGGATATAATTGATTAAGGTCCGGTTAGTGGTATTAGCACATTTATGAGCTAATCGGTGATATCTCTGGACTGAAAAGTCGAATCGAAAACTCGAAAACCTTATCTGGAAGCGAAAGATATTCTCTATCATGTATTCTACCGTTTTTTCGAAAATTTCATGTAGCCGTACGGCTACATGATATTTTTCTACAGTGGGCATTTTTTCGACAAAATAAAAGAGTAATGATAGAGAATATCTTTCGCTTCCAGATGAGGTTTTCGAATTTTCGATTCGACTTTCCAGTCCAGAGATATCATTGAATCATCAAAATTATTATAATTTACCCCATCCCAGTCTCTACCAGTTCCAGAATCCTGGATATGACTTGATTTTAAAATTAATCGCCTTGATTTAAAGTTTAATTTAATTATTATAATGAACTTGTAATAGAAGATTATTTAAAGTAATTATGTTCCACTATTTCGAGATGCGATCAATGCATCAAATTTTGTTTCGCTAAATTTTTATTAGCAGGACCAAAGGCTTATCTATATGATTTACAAAATAAATAGGAGTGGCTAAAACAGTTATAACAGGACTGACTGAGAGGCAAAGAATGAGCAAATTTATGGCATTTTTTCCACATAACTCATTTTTTCCACATAACTCATTTTTTCCAGAAGTTAGGAGTGTAGTAGTTCATACATAGCTACGCTCTTGAGCAGGCATGAAATAGCTGCATAATGGCAAAGTCGGTTTGTAGAGATCGGCATAATATTATTACTGTAAAGGCAATGAAATATGATGTATTATTATAAATGAAACGAAGGAACTAATCAAAATGAGGGGACAACATTTTGGTGTCGTATTCTTGATGCTATAGTCCGGACAACATCTTTACTAAACTAAATCCAGCAAATTTTGAGCCGTCAAATGTGTTTCTTCTGTGTTCTTAGCTGCAGATTCTCTTTTGGATTTCAGTACAGCTAGAATATCGGACATATCCGCTTCTAAGGACAAAATGTCACGTTGAAGAACTTCCCCTTCACACATCAGCATCTGAAGTTTACTCTTCAAAGTCTGAACGGGATTTTCTTGTTCAATTGCCATATCTTCCGTGTAGCTTTCCTCTGACGAAGAAACTACTTCTTCCACAGCAATGTCTGTCACATAAAATAACTTATATTTAAACCACAATTAATATTATTACAAGCAAGAATACTTTTTAAACGCACATTTATCTGTAATTTAACTTTTTCTATACTACTACCTGCATTATTTGGCTCTTTTTAATTTTCTTACAGATTATGACCAGGTAATGCACAAACACCGACTGACAATGAAGTGGAGACAATTATGAATGTCATCACAACTTGAAGAGATGGAAGAAGAAAGATTTTCTCATTCTACGCTTTATTATTCTAATTTTCTGATTTGTGTTTAAGCTTTATTTTTTGTTTTAATGCAATCAATATAATGTATGATATTGAAAAATTAGAATAAAAAGTTATAATAATTTATACCACATACCTTGCGTATAGGAGTTTAGCTGGGAATAATTTTCTATCTTGATTGACTCATGCAAGTCATGTAGGTATGAAATGATTATTATCAGTGTAATATTAAGCAGTTCTTTGGCTACACGATGCGTCCTTCCTCTAGTCCCTCTGCAATCAAACCCGTAAGGAACACACGCATGGGAACAAGTACACATTTCCTTTCTAATCTAATAATAATATTTTGGTGGATGAAGCATATTTCTAAACTGAACCATCCAATTGTTATTGTTGCCTGAGGCTATGAATGTATTATATTTATTTCTGTGAAAGAAATTTTACTAACACTAATTAACTAAGTACAAGCAACTTCTCTGCAGAAATAAACCTCCTGGCCCTATAGGTACGAGCAAGAGCGTACCCAGGATTTGACTTTAGGGGAGGGGGCAAAGCTTAATAAGATGAATTTTAGAGGACGAGCACAACCGTATAAAATAGCAAGAATTTTCGACAATAACCTTTCTTCCAAGATTTGGTGGTGGCATGGGCTCCCAGTGTCTGTACGTCCTTCTGGGTACGAGGAGTGTATGTTATCTATGTAATCATGTTATCAATTTTTTTAAATCCTTCTTTTGTAAGTTCATTATATTCCTTATTTACTATAATATGGCTAAAATACATGCGCGTAACTAGCATTGCCATATGGGAGGGTCACAAATAGTTTTGGCGAGGTTAAGGGCACCCCGTGACTCCCCAAGTTACGCCTTTGAGTAAAATACATTTATAAATTGTACATATTTACAAATAAAGAAAAGGCGTATCTAAAAATGACTGCTCGGTTCCAGCCCCGCCCGTCAGATTCCAGAAGAAAGGGGTTTCGGCAAATATATACTCTTGCTGTGGTCTTGGATTGGACTCTCTCCCGAACCCATCCGGTCCGCCACCTCAGTTTCAGAATCCTAAATACGCCTTTGATTTCAAAATTATACGCTCCTAATTATTTTGTAGTGTAAGTAAGTCAACTTTAGTTGCGCTAACTTTTTATTACAATGATTAACAAATTGGAGGAGCTCAAAGAGTTAGGGGGGCATCAGAGACAAAAAAATTATCATACGACATTATATGCAAATAACCTATAATAATAAATGTACAGGGAAGGGGACTCAAGCCCGCTGATCCCATACATACATAGATACGCCCTTGAGCAGGATGGCAGGATTGCATGAAATAACTGCACACAGTGGCAAAAAGTCTGTGTTAGTAGACATCGGCATATTTATTACTGTCTCGTCAAAGTTATTGCATATACTATGCATACGCATTATACGCGGCCTACACGGACTGGAGAACACAGGGCAGAAGAAGTGTATCCATAACAACTTGACCAAACAAAGAATCGGGTGATGTAGAGGTTGGTGTTTAATATACCTTAATTTTATAATACTAACCGAGAAAGGACATATTGTCTGATGGCAGTATTTATTTGAATCGGGAGTATTTCAAAAACTTTCATTATAAAATTCAATTTACGTTAACCATTCTTGCAATTTCCTTAATAAATCATGGAAGACAATCGCCCTGGAACCGGAAGGCCTATGACAACAACGGATAATCAAACTAGTTCAGCTGGAGCAAGTTCAGGTACCGGGTCAGCAGGAGTAATGATGAATCCTGCTCAGAGACCTACATCTCGAAGGAAATTCGGGGAAGCGATGACCGCTAGAGCTGTAAGAAAATATAATTAGCAGTATTTTGATTGTGAAACCGCGGACTTAACGACTGTATTTAATTACATTTTCAGCGACCAGATAGTCGTATGAGTGGGATTGGAGGTGGCGGGGAGGCTCAGAGACCAATGAGTAGAATCGCTCGGTTACAATCAGCTGCTCGACCAGGATCATCTTTTCGTCAAGGGTCTGCGCTTAGAACAGCAACAGCTCGACCTCCTTCCGGGATTACTGCAGGATCGTTGCCAATGCACGCATCTGTAAATATTTCCCCTGAAGCTTTAATTCTATTTCTGTAATTGGGGTAAAAATGATAAGAATGATTTAAATTTTGCAGGTAAATGTATTAGATCGCCCGGTTACTCAACAAGGTGTGTCAGGCCTTCGAACAGCAAGAACAGGTCAAGGAAACAGAAGAATGATCCACGACAAAACGTATTTCCTTGGACTTTTACACACAAAAATGTCAGAGATGGGAACAGAAATTGGAAAATTGAATACAACAGCAGAGGCATTGGCGAAAGAACAGTCAACGTATATTGCCTATGAGAATCGTGTCAAAGAAAAAGCAGCAGAGCTACACGGTCTGTTCCAGAAGTCTTTATGAACTTGATAGCATTTTGAAAAGTGGAAAAACAATTATTCTATTTAGATTTGTTTGATTTGCAGATCTTCACGGGGAACTGGCAGATTACAACATTTTAATGGACATGTTGGCAAGTGACAAGGATAAATATTATTTGGAAGAAGAGTTGAAAACTTTGAAAAGAGAAAATCAGCAAGAGTCGGAGAGAATCGAAGTGATTTACAATCGAAGACGAGATGGTGAAAAACAAGTAGCAGATTTAGAACAGAAAATCGAACAAGAGAAACACAAAGCGGAGCAACTTCTTGAATCTCTTAGTCCTGCTCTTAAAGATCGGTAAATATTGTTTCAAATTATTTGGATTTTTCAACAGTTGTAAGACATAACGCATTTTAAGTTTCTTTTAATGATCCTCTTTCAAAACTTGAAAATTCCAAGGTACGAAGCATTCTCTCGGCTAAATACGGAACTGCAACAAGAAATTGAAAATCTTCAATTCACACTGGATGAACTAAATAGTCGAAAATCTGAATTGTACGATCGTATATCAAGATCCGAATTGAAAAAGAAGGCTGCTCAGTTGGAAGAAGAGTTGATGGAAGCTCAAGAGAAAAGAGAAGCTTTAGCGAGAGACTCACAGTCTCAGGAAACCCCCGAACAAGAACGCGAGAGACTTTTAGTGCAAGTCAAAGCCGACAATTCGGATATCAACACTTTGGAGCGTCAGCTCACGGAAATCACTGAACAGATCAGACACAGTCAAGATGAACTCAGAAATATGGAACAGGTTTGTTATTTTTACCATAAAACAGTTTCATTTTTAGTGCTTCGATTTCCACAAAATTACAAAAATTGCCAAGTTGAGTTGAAATGTAGTAATAAGAGAGGTTCTAATAAAATCTTATGTTTATTAACGATCATAGGAAATCGAAGAAAATGATTCTGATCGCCAAAATAAATTTCGGGAACTGAAAAAGCGAGAACAGGACATGGAGGAATTTATGCGAGCTTTTGAAGACAATAAAGCCAAGGAATTAGAAAATCTCGTCAGATTAGAAAATGATATTCTGACCATTGCAGAGAAAATTGCTAGAAATTCCCACATGGCACAAACTTTGCCAGAGTAAAAAATTACTGATCTTACTTAATGCATATCTAATTACATCGCAAACATTTCAACATTCGTAATTTTCTTATTCGCATCTTTCTTATTTGTTTAAAGAACTGGTCAAGGGTTTATGGAACTTCGAGAAGATCTGGACTTCAAAGAAGACGAATTTGACCGAGCAAAATACACAACCGAAATGATTGAGTATAGAAATGAGTCTTTAAAAAAGCAGTTGGAAAATGTACACATTATTTTTTACATAAGCTATACAATAAAACTTAGTATAGTAATTCTAAGTATACATAATGCTAAATACAAATTATAATGCATTCTGTTAATTCAAATTGTTAAAATTATTCAAATTCTTGTGATTGCATAGTTTGAGAATTTGGATGAAAAGATGAAAGCCGAGTTGAAGAGCCTGGACGAGCGGATTAGTCAATTGCAAACGGACATTAAGAAGTACCAAGACACAGACAGTCTCAAGGAAGCTGCTGCGGATAGGAATCAGCGTTTACAACAAGAAAGTGTATGGCTCGAACAGAAAACAAAGAAACTGACTGAAATGCTGAGAATTGTTCAATCAGAACATGATAAATTCAAAGTACTTTTAATTACAATCGCCTTATTCAAATTTTTCTCTTTAATGAACTCCAACAACATTTCTTTCTTTTGTCATACTGTTTTAAGTGTTAACAATATGCAAATTCCGGGAAAATTTTACATGCGTATGATTTGTTGTCTATTTAGAGTGAATTGGAAAACAACGACGTTCATCGTCAGCTCACAAGTCTAGAAAAGAAATGGGTGGCCTTGGAACAAACTAATTACAGTCTTATGTCTTTTCTCCAGCTGAAAAAATCGGAGACGGACTACGAAGGTATTAAAGGTCAAGCACTGACTGTTCTCAAGGATCTCAATAATATGCTGATGATTAAATAGTCGATTCCACAGAATATAATTCTACTAACCTCTAAAACTATGTAAATTATGCTATACAAATGATGTAACTCGGTTTGTCTTTTAAAAGAACAAAATTATTCATGAACTGTCTGATTTTACATTTTACGTATGCTAGCTAGTAGACCTATACTAAAAATGTAGTATTATAATGTGCAATAATACAAGATGTGCATAGATATATTAATGGATATATTTTATGTCTTTTAATATGTAGTTATAGATGCAATATATGCCGGTGGATTGTAAAATGAAATGCTTTTTGAGAATAATAAGAATATGTGTGTAACTTGGTGAAAATAAATATTTTATGTTGTGTTAGTTGAATTTTTTGTGTATATATAAGACGATGAAAATCGTCATCCAAATTTATTCAGCCTTGTAAAATGCTACTAGACCACTAGACCAGAATTAGTAATAAAAATACACATCATTAATAGTTTAATCATCACAAATTAATTAAAATCAACTTTGGTTGAAGTGAGAGTTTTCTAAAATTCATGAAGAACATCTAAAGGTCAGGTTGCTTTGACTTAGACCCTTGATTGATTTTTGGTTTCTTCAGGGGCTTATCAGCCGCATCAGGTTGTTCTCCCGAGTCTTCTGCGCTTTCTATAGAATCGTCCTCAGGGTCTTCGTCTTGTTCTACGTGATATCCTTTACCTCCCTTTTTGTAATATTCTTTGCTGTAAAAAAGAGAAAAAAGACAAAAATTAGAAACAATTAAATCATTAATGCCCTGACTTTTAATTTAACTGCTTTTTGTACAACTTGAGACGCTTAAAATATATTCCTTTTATGTAAAAACACAAAAGTTGACGGATTTTTTTGGCATTTGATTAAAGAATAAAAAGTAGACGCATCTTTTTTTTAAATGTAAAAATGATGAAAAAACGAAAAGCATTTTATGACTGAATCAACTAAATTTGGCAAAATTACGTTACTCTCCAAGCCAGGTATGATTTTAAACCTATCAGAAAAGAATCGAAAATCACATACCATTCTGGATCGGGATGTTTGCCGTAGGCAATGCAGCGGCCTAATTTTTCGTAAAAGACTTTTCCGTAGGGGCAGCCATAAAGTCTGGGTTGTCCGTCGGTGAAGCAGGCAAAGTACTTGCGACAATCTTCAGGGTGCTTGAGACGATCGTGATCGTAGAATCTCAACTTGGCAAACTTTTTCCCAAGATTCGGGCATTGGAAATTAAATACTTGAGATGCGCTGCACTCTTTACGATTTACGGCTCCAGGATGAACACAAGTTCCAACAGTCGGATCGTAGATGCTCGTGTAAGGACATTCCTTCTCGTAGGCAACTCCTTCTTGACAAT
The DNA here is from genome assembly GCA_019776165.1 of Pogonognathellus flavescens. NCBI lineage: Eukaryota > Metazoa > Arthropoda > Collembola > Entomobryomorpha > Tomoceridae > Pogonognathellus > Pogonognathellus flavescens. The sequence continues at coordinate 7,318 of JABASD010003291.1, forward strand.
CGTAGAATTTGGAACAGGAATCCTCCGGTTTGAATGCGTACAAACCGTAGAGACGCTCACACAAAGGATTGGTCGACTGAGATGGTTCTGTAAAATAAAATAAATCGTATTTAAGTCCATACAAATCATTCTCCTTAGAATTTTGCAATAATTTTGCCAAGAAATAAAACCACCTATTGTTAAAATTTCGAAATTACTATACAATTCAGACTTACGCATTTCTTTTCTGTCGCCACAATCCTCTTTAAAAGGAAGGTCACATTGGGCGATCTTTATGGCGAATACGTGACCATCTCTGCACATTCTCTCCAGCGTCTTTCCTTCTCCCTTCGTCAAGCATTCGTGGTACTTATCACATTGCCTGTCATCCGCGATATTGTACGTTACATTTCTAGGAACACATTTTTCCGCGGGGTCGCATCGTACACTAATTCCTGTAATTTCAAATAAAAAAAGAAATTTTTAATAAATAGTTGCCACCAATTCACTAAAAATGGAAAAATCTAGCAAAAAATAAACTTGTAATTCGGGATTCTCAAAATTTGTTGTAATTTTTTTCGAAAGACTTACCTTGAAGAATGAGTATACTCGCAACAACGGCTAGGAAATGCATTGCAAAAATATTATTCTAGCAATGCACCGAGTGGTATTTTAAAGCTCCTAGAAAATAGAATGGAAATTCAGGACTTGTGTTTTCAGGAGTGGTAGACAAGAACGAAGAATGAGGACAAGCTACAAAGAATCCCAGCAGTCCCTTTTATAACTTCGGATTTTCTTCATTTCTTCCTTGAATTTATTTCCATGTACAAGTCACGTCTTGTAATGTAAATCATGTCGTTGACTTCTCGTCTTTATCAATAATTAATTATGCACCATGCGCTGGTATGGCTAGCGTCCTTGTCTCGTTTACATAACTTAAACATTGGCGATGCAGACTTATCAAAGTGGTAGTATTCTAATTTATATCTGTATTTTTCTATGCTTAATCTTCACGTATATTTTTTGGATGTAAGTTTCATTAACATAATTATCGGGTATATTATAGGGTACTGATAGCAATATATACCTTTATGGTTATTATTGGCTGTGCCAAATATCAATCATGTGAATACTTTGAAAGGTATACCTACTATTAATGTAGTATAAAGGTCATTAATGGTCAGGTATAAACGAATAATGTAGGGAAATAATGTATATATAGGCAAGGCAGGTAAATACTAATACTCAAATTACAAGTTCAGAGATGATTGATGTACATTGCATTAACAGTTTAATTTCAATAGCTTCCAGTTCCATATGCTCTTTCAATTAATTACTTTCATGCAGATTTGTAGCGGACACAATATTCAAATTGTTTCTCAAACATAACCTTAAATGTAACTTCGTTGTCATAATTGTCATTTTTGTCGTCATTGCATTTTTAGGCTTTCATAATTTTTGTGAGATACATAATTCTTAATCTTAAGATTCATTTTTTCATCTGATGAATAAAGAAAAGAGTCATTTCTTATTATTTTGTATTTTATAATAATATGGCATATAGTTGAACTTATGCCCTTGCTTGAATGCCTTGAATGTAGTAGTAATGTAGATTTGCAGATAAGATAATTCTTTGATACTTTTTATCACATCTAAAAAATCTGAACCTACTATTTTAATTCCCTCGTACAACGTACAACGCACACATTTCATGTTAAACTATTAGTCGTTAGTAGTATAGGTATATTCAGGAAGGTTTTAAAAATACTAATAATAATAATAATGACAATAAATCAATTATTCACGAATCCAATAAATCCGGCTACAGTCAATCATTTATTTTATTAATTTCTTAGCTTTTCAAATTATAACACAATATTTGGTGGTATGAATATTATATTATAATATTTATAATATCATATTATTATTTTAATTAATTATAACATAATATATATAATCAAGAGCAAGGGAGTACCTAGCATTTATGTTTGGGAGTGGGGGCACAACCACAGCAGCCAAATACACCACAAAGAGGGGTGATGTGCTACCTTCAGCTGCTTTTTCTCTTTTCCTGAATTGGGAGGAGGGAACATGCCCCTGGTACGTCCTTGATCAAGGGCGTAATAGATTCTGAAACGTGAGGGGCTTGAGACTTGAGAGTTTTTAGGAAAGCTCAGTCAGAGCTAAAAACGAGCAATGTTGTCAAATAGCCCCTTTTTCCGGAATTTGGGTTGTGTGTGGTCAAGCCGGTGAGCCTATCAAGGACGTACCGAGAGGGATACACGTGCCCCCCCAAACTCCTGGAAAAGGGGAAAAAATCGCAAAAATTTTCGCGCTATGCACGAATTTATTGTATTTTTGGGTTATTTTGCCCTAAATTTGCTCTAATTCTTCGCGCTACGTCCGAATATGAGACTCTTTTGCACTAAATTTAATGTGTGCCCCTACCAAATAGAAATCCTGGGTACACCTTTGTAACCTATACATACCTAATACCTAGATACGTCCTTGGAGGCATAAATAAAATACAAAATTAAATAAAAATAAAATAAAATAGCATGTGCAGATTCCAGATGAGAAATTGGCATTTTGTAAGTCTGAATGTTGCAGTTTTGCACTTGCGAGCGACTACAACACGACTACGCTACGACTGTACCTGAGGAGAGTGGATTGATTGCACAAGAAGAGCTGCTACAGTCAGTGAAAAGGATTTTAAGTAGAAACGGCCGTTGATTAAAGAGAACAGGTACAAAACAGAGCCTTGGCCAATGGAACAGTGTGAAAGGCGGATCGGATTGAGTTGATAGGTGCACACGAAGAAGTTTCGAGCGTAGCGAAGAAGAAGTTGATGGACTTGTGGGTGAAAGGATTGACAGAGTGGCGGAATTACACACGGCGAGGCTAAATGGCGTTCCTCCGTGTGTATTGGGGCTATGCTCTGCGGCTGGTGTATTATGGCTTTAGCGCCAATATTATGTAACTCAATACAATTTTGTTGTTTGCAGGTGTTGTTGAAATTTAAAATTTAAAAAACCAACAAACAGTCAAAAATGAGAAATTAGTTAACTTGGAATATTGTCAACTTCAACCTAAACTGCCATCGTCAGTGAAAATTTAGTGGTCAAGAATATCCAGCCATGCCGAGAAGCAGACAACCTGTAAGTCCAAAATTAAAAATTCACAAGCAAGTTCAGAAAGATCAGTTTCTACATTTTGAATATTGTCACAATATAGTTTCATCAGTGATGATAAAGGAAAGAGTTGTCGTAATTTCAATTTTATTTATTGCATGGTAAAATTACGCTAAAGGTTTTAAGCAATGTGAAAATTGTGGGTTTAATTGCAATTTAGTAGTTTTGTCGTATTTAGTATAGGTACCTATATAAACTGACTCATTGTTGACAAATTCTAGGCGAGGTCCTCGGTCGTCGATTTGGAGTTGAAATCTGAAATTAAATTCAATATTCTCCTTTTACTACGGAATCGCTACCCACAGGTAATTTAAATGTCATTTTTACCTCTATTTACCTGTTTTGATGATGCCTAATTGTTTTAAATGGAAAGGATTAGTTGTAAATCTGTGCTGTTAATGTGTTAATGCAACATTCAACACATTCATTTTTTTCCAGGGGGTGGAGGCCAAAATGTTAATTGAAGAGTACCGAAAATATTTCATGAAGGAAATCGACACACGAATTTTTAATCCCAAAGCTGCTAATCTTTACACGGAAAATAGAGATTTTCTTGGCGAAGACATCGAAGTTGTTTCAATGAACAATAAATCTTTCATCAGAGCGAATCAAGGATGTTCTGAACACACGATGCTTCTCATATCCAATGCTTCAAGTTACCAAAAAGTTAATAGAAACCAAAATTACGTCCACGTCAAAAATGAACAATATAAACCCGGATTTCATCAGGATTACAATGGTTATTTGTTAAAAAACGAACATGGGTCATCGGATTCAGATATGGACGGTAAGTTAATTCGTTGGGGAGTTTGTGTAAAATTAGGAGAAGTTAGGAGACAGGTAGGTTACAGGTGTAGGTACTGGATTGGGTGCATGATGGTGGATCACATTTGACAACACTCTTTTACGCTTACTTTCTTTATTTTTGCTGTTTATTATCCAAACTCTGCTACACAATTTTTAACGAAGCCCATAATGATCATTATTTCAGTATTGGATCCTTTACGCCAACGAAATCCCAGCAGTGCCATTAATTTATCATCAGCGGGTAGTATTCATCATAATTTTGCTTCTACTTCAGCAGGAACAGCAGCCAATACATCAGCAGGTCATTATATAGAAACGATACAGAGGGTCGGTTCTGAAGGTACTCAATTTCCTGCTAATCCTGCTGTGTCGACGCTAAACTACATCGTTCCAAATGTCAGTGGCAGTCAATTTGTTGTTCCAAATTCTGGAGCACCTTATTATATTGTCAATTATCCTGCTGGAAACACAGTGTACGCAGAAAACACGCCTGCCTCACAAACAACGGCTGCCCAACCACAAGCTACAGCAGGTAATAAAATTAAAACCATTCAAAACTATCTCATTATGATGTATGTGAAATGATTAACAAAGTAATTCGTGTAAATAATTTACAAAGTGATTAATACTTTTACTTGTGCGTTTTTTCTGTAGCTGCTCCTTCGGCAGCTTCCAATTCCAGTGCTAACAAAAAGAAGAGGAAAAAAGGGTTGTTAGGCACGACGGGGAAAAACAGAGACCTGCATTATTGTAACTGGAAGGGATGTAAAAAATCCTTCCGGCGCTACAAAATATTGGAGAATCACATCCGTTTAGCGCACCATAAAGAAGAGGATGGTGCATTGGTTTGCTCGACTGTGGGCTGCAAATTACAGTTTTCCGACAAGCGACTTTTACAGCATCACGAGCAGCGTTGTACTCTAAAGCCTCATCGCTGCAGCTGGGAAGGATGCGACAAAACATTTCGAACAAGCAAACTTTTACATGGACACATCTCAGCCGTTCATCGAAAAACTGGACGACACAACACATTCAAATGTACTACTCCAGGTTGCCAACAAGCTTATCCTGACTCGACCAAATTGAAAGTGCACGAAAACCGATGTCGTTTCAGGTACGAGTATGAATCCGAAGGAGTAAAGCGAGATCATGAAAATGACAGTACAATTCAAATCGTCGATCCTAATCCAAGTAAAAGCCCTTTGTTTACAAATGACGATAAAATGAAAACAGCTGTCAGCCAGTTCTTGAACAAATTTGAAGCTGATCTTAATGTTCCGGTTTTCTTTGATAATCCGTTCTGAAATGGAGTTCTGTAGAATTCAATATATAGAGAACGACAAAGAGAAAAGAAAAAAGTGTTGTATTGTTTGTACCAAACCAACTCTAGCGACAATCTACTACTCTTTATTGCGGCATTGCATATATAATAATAATGATATAATATTATACGGTTTAATAATAGTATATAAAAGTTATAATAATATAACGTTAACTTAACGTACATATACAACATTCTTATTTTAAGTGTGGATTTTCTATTTACATCAAGTGTGTATCGATATATTGATTATTTTTCTTTTGTACATATACTTACACAACATCATCAACTAGTTGTATCTTACATAATAATCTAGTTATTAGAAAAACAACTAGTTTTTATTATTTACTGGTACAGCAGCATGTATGCATTCTGCATGTGTAGAACTTAGTTATACTTAGTGTTAGTGGTGACCTAATTCTTAATTATTATTGTTGTAATGATAACTACTATGATTATACTTTCAGATTATTAATAACGGTAATGAAAATAATATTATTCTAAATTATGATAACTAATAATAATAATAATGATAATAATATGATCATGATTGTAACGAAAAATTGTAAAACTAGTACAATATATATATATAACTGTAACTATGATGTATGTACAGTACATTTTCTATGTTTATCGTATTTTCTACTGTAGAGCATATTCATTATTAAAAGTTAAGAATTGAAGGGCATTTTAATTTTCAAATGCTACTATACTGTTTATCATCATTGTAGATTATTATTATTATTAATATATATAGACTAATAGTGATTTGATTAGTGTAGTGAAAAAATGTATTATATTAATAATAATACATACCTATGTAGGAAGTAAAAAGGTAGATACTGCCCTTTGTTATTGTGTGGGAGAGGGTAGTTTCTCTTTTATCCCTTTACAATATAAAAACAGCTTCACATTTCTATATATATATATTATAGCACTATATAATATAATATATAATGTGAATATACTATATTTTACACTGTGTATGTTTAGGATGGTAAAAAAACTGTCACTTTAGTAGGTTAAAATTAGTGCAGTGATGTCTCTTGCAATTGCGTGTACATTTGTTTCAAAGGCGGTGATACTGATATAACTCTTTAGGGATATCAATTGAAAAATAATAATGGAATATAAGATTTTAATAATTTTAGTAATCTTGTGGGAAGTCTTTAGTTGCAGTGTAAAAAGTTCATGATCAGAGAACATCAAAAATAAAAACGAAAGGCCATAAAAATAATTTAACCAAGGGCACACCAACAACCTCTCGAATATTTCGTTATTCTTATTTTCAATTTAATGTCTCATCTTCTCAAGCTTTGCTCTTGATCGTCTCATGCATCCACAATTTTAGACAGCAGCATAAAAATGCATAAAGAACTTCTATGAAAAATTACTATTTAATAATAACATCCTTTTATGTAACATATACATCTTTATGTTATTTTCATAATTACAAAGACTTACTTTGTTTAGAAGTCTTTCTACAAGCTGAATATATAATTAATCTTACAATTATAATAATAATAACTTTTATTTAACAAACCAATATTATCTATTATGCATAAATACCTAACGGTTCACATACTATTAGTCCCACCTTAAACTTAAGCCTTAAAAAGCTAAAAATATTAAACATATACAATTATAGTCAATAAAAGTCATTGCAATCGCATTTGTAGTCTTATAGGGAAACAAATGAAACTTTGGGACTTAAACCAAGTTGTACACGGATTTGTTGAAAGGATTGGGCAATTTTCGTGCATGGTAAGTAAACAAATGTGAAAAACACATGTATTATACGCACAGGCATAATAAATTAGTTTGATATATAAAGACACTTCTTGTTATAAGAAGCCATATTATGATTACACAAGACTATGTCGAAATCCTAAGTGAAGGGCATAAAAAATGATATAGCAGTTTAGTTTGTATGAGTATAAAAGCCAAAGTATATAATGAAGATTTATTTTAAAGAGAAAGCAAAAACTCTACGCAAGTCTGAAATGTGGATCAGCAGATATCTACAAGGCAAAGGCAATGTGTGCAATTATGAGATCAGCCGGTGCCTGTCACAGTCACAGCAGCACAGAGAGACTTCCACCAACTTTCATCATTAGCCAGAAGAACATCAGACAGACATATAAAAGTTTTCCACGTTTCCATGATTTGCTTCAAGGAACAAATTACCAAAAGCTGCTGATAACATCTTTGTAATTTAATACTTTCCTCAAACAATATTCGTGAGTTTATTTTAATAATAGTAATTTATTTTTAACACAGAGAAGGAAATACTCTCAAAAGTAGAGACACATCAGCCACAAACTCTCAGACTTCTGTCTGTAGAATTTTATTTACTCAGAAGTTTGTCAGAATTGGAGTCAGAATTCTTACAAAATAACTATCTGCTATTTTTCTTGTTTTCACTTATTCTGCTACTTGAGCTTGTTTCCGAAACATTCTTCTTCTTATTACTTACAAGAAAATATACAATCTCTCTTCATTTACTTGAAAAGATTCGATTTTACAATTTGACTCTTTGAATTTCGTTGATATTTCAATTGTGGCATATTATTTACCATATTTGGATAAAGAAGGAAAAAGAAAGTGAACTAATAAGTTTCGAATTATTTTCTAGAAGGAGATTTTTACGATGGAATTGAAAGCTGCTGTGCAAAAGTACCACTGGGGGAAAGTTGGTAGTTCTAGTCTCGTGGCTCAGTTTGCGACGAATGGAATTGCCGACAAGGGTGAAGAAGAAGGATTTCAGTTGGACCCGAAAGGAACTTATGCGGAGTTATGGATGGGAACGCATTTAAATGGACCATCAATTATCAAACAAAATCAACAGCATCTTTCCGATTACATCCACAAAAATCCTCACCTCTTGGGGGAAAAAGCTATTCTCAAATTCGGAAATGATATTCCTTTTCTCTTTAAAATTCTTTCGGTAAAATCAAATTCTTCTATTCAGTTAATTAATTGTTGAAACCAGAATTATATCTAAGACATAATAATTGCATAAGCAAGGGCGTATCTAAAATTCATAAACGGGGGGAGGGGTCTGAGACAAAAAAGTGTGCATTTGCAGCCGTAAATGTTGGTCAAATATCCCTTTTTCCCGAATGGGGAGGATTTATACTTGGATACGCTCTTGTATATAATTATTACTATAATTCATTGATTTTTAAAAATTATTTTTGGTTTCAGGTTCAAACGGCACTTTCTATTCAAGGTATAAGAATAATTGTTTATAGCATTTCTAATAATGTTTTGCTTAATCGATCGATTTGTTTTGTTTAGAATATTTGTTTAACTTTGAACTTTAATTTTTAAATTAGCACATCCTAATAAAGCTCTTGGGAAAATTCTTCATGCTGAACAACCTAACGAATACAAAGATGATAATCATAAACCGGAAATGGCTATTGCACTCACCCCTTTTGAAATGTTGTGCGGATTTCGTTCTATAGAAACTATTAGTCATTTCTTGGAAGGTACTGTTTTAATTATAATTTGTGTAAACCCAACCACATTAACTGTGCTTGTTACTTGTTACACAACAACAGCAACTACTATTATTGTCTTGTAACACAAACCATGATTGCTCAATATCACAATATTACATTACATATTAATTTATGTGTGGTTCTCTTTTTTGAATAGTTATTCCCGAACTACGCGAATTACTTGGAAATGAAGCTGTTAACAATCTTAAAGAAAACAAAGACAAAGAAAGTTTAAAAGCTGCATTTTCCAAGCTTGTCAATAGTAGTAGCGACCAATTAGACGCACAAATATCTCGTCTTCTTGAAAGAGTCAAATCAATCGGTATAATTTATCCAAATTATTTTTGTAACTTTAATTCTAATTCGGGCTTTCTTTTAACGATTTTTATGCAAAATGTTTTTCCTCTAGAAAATGAAAACGAAAAGGCCAAAATCGAAGGAGAACTTGTACTTCGTCTTTCTGAGAACTTTCCTAATGATGTGGGTATTTTTTGTGTGTACTTCCTTCAACATTTTACTCTTCAACCCGGTCAAGCAGTTTTTCTACCGGCAAATGAACCACATGCTTACCTTTATGGAGGTTGGAAACATAAAAACTCGTAAAACTTATCCAAGTATATTTTTGTCAGGAATTGAGTTAATAATACATAAATGTATGCTAATTATTGCAGATTGTATCGAATGTATGGCTGCATCTGATAACAGTAAGTCAATTATTTCCCTGTTGTATAAAATCCAAAATTAGAAATTGCGTTACTTATTAATAAAACACTTAAACTTAATAATGAATTTTCCTATTGTAGCTGTTCGTGCTGGGTTGACTCCCAAGTACAAGGATGTTAACACTTTGGTGAATATGTTAACATACGAGTCGGGTCGAGATTGGATAGTCAAACCTACAACAATTCCTTTGAACTTTCTCCCCAAGGGATCTAACAGCAATAGTGATGAAAAGTCCTTTGCTTTGCTTTACAACACCCCAATAGAAGAATTCTCAGTGATGAAATATCAAGTATTACAATTTTTGTGTGCAATTTTTCTATAAAACTTTTTCCATGAAATACAATTTATTTTCTGGTGTATGTTAATGCTTTCATCGAAAGCTTACATTTGCTGTTAATATTTTTACAGAGCATTAAAGCGTTTTCAATTGAAGGTTTAGAAGATTCGGCTTCGATAATGATCTGCGTGGAAGGAGAAGGGCAACTAGAAGTTGAAGGGGATTTTGGAGAAGTCCAAGCCAAAAATGCAATTGTGGAAATTCGGCCGGGAACTGTTGTTTTTATTCCAAGTCGCAGTTCTTCTTTCGCTGCACTACATGTCACACCCACGTCAGGTTCAGATCCGATTGTCATCTTTAAGGCATTCTGTACCCCTTAAATCTTTTATAACTCTTGGGTGATAACAAAGAAATCATTCTACCATGTTTTTCAATTGTACCAGATAAACCACAGAATATATACTGCAATGCAACGTGTGGCAATTAATATTTCAAAAAATGCAATACATACTACCTTTTTTGGTATAAGTAAAATTTAAAAAGTTGTCTGAAATCAAAAGTTATAAACCAGGGTTAAAAATAAGTATGTGTAGAAAATTAAGCAATTCTAGTCCGAGGAACAACAGAACAAGGAATTTTTGTTCTCAAAGATTTCCCGGATCGAAATTTGTGAGAGGTTGTATTAATAACTAATTAAATTGCATAATATACTACCAAATTATATCACATTGTATTGTATTGTATTATAATAATAATGCAATGCAAATTGTGCAACTCTCTATGCTTTAAAAGACTTGTTAACAATACTTTAAAGTAAAAAAATAATAATTACTGTATTCTATATGTATAAGAGGTGTGGTAGGAACAAGGGCGTACCCAGGATTGAACTCTATGGGGGCATGGATTATAAAATTCAATTTCAGGGGGGGGGGGAGGGGTACACAACCGCAAGAAATGGATAACTCTTCTTTTCCTACATTTTAGGGACTTAATCCCCAATGCCCCTTTTCTAGGTACGTCCTTGTGTTGGAAATCATTGTCATTAATAATTAAATGTTGTTGTTTCGTATAAGTCTTGTAATGTTGTAATACTAATTGTAAGGTCTTCATCAATGATTGATTTGCACATTAGGTTCTTATAATGTTAAATTACATGAACTACTTATATAATTTTGGTGCTACGAGTGCTACCTACTTGTTAATGATTACTAAAATACTAAAATTATAAGTCACTTTCACTTTAGTCAGTTTATAATACTTTACCATGACCAGGATCGTTGAATAAATACCTATAGATATTGGCAAACGCTAACATGAGTTGAATATTAATTCTATTAGACAAAATATGATTATTGGTGAAAGCCAAAAATTAAAATCCTTCAATATATTATATATCTACTACTAAATTCATGGCTTCCATTTCCAATCTCATGCCATTCATGACAAATATGTGTTACTATTGCCAATTTACATTTAATTCCAATTCAAATGATAATAATTCTTAAAACAAATACTTCAATTTTTGTTCTCAACTAAAACTTCTTGAAGTCTGTCCCAAAAAGATTGTTCTACAGCCATTTACCATAAAATGAAAGTTAGAATGAACCCCCTGCCCTACAATCTTACAACATAAATATTTTAATGCATTTACTGAGGAATTATTTACTAAAAATTCAATGTCAGATTTATTTTTTAAATCTCAACCAGTTTCCTTCTTTTATATAGTAACTCAAATAATTTTTAGCAGTACAGTAGTAAATTGTTGTACCTTTATAAAATTCTTATTTAAAATAGATAAAGAAAAATATTCACCTGCTGCTTTTTAAGTAAACATTTCAGAAAAAAACATTTCATCCATTTTAAAAACGAAGTTAAGTAATCCCTATACCATTTTACCTTCCTAATAAGTGAATACTTAAAAACCATTCAAGTTACCGAAAAGGGTGGAATGATGAGACTTTTATAAATAAATCTGACGCTGCGGTGTTAAAAGCAGTTTTGCTTGCATGGTATAAAATAAAATACAGCTACGGAAAGAAAAATGTGTATAGAATTGCATGCAATGTACTTAATGTGTGTACATGAAATTGTGACGTGACATGCATTGCACATTGCATTTAGAATTCGCATTCATATGCGGTGTAATGCATTACGTAATCTGAAAGGAAGGTGTAAGTAATCCAAGTGTATTATTTGGTTTGGGTTTTAGCAGGGTTTTACCAGGACACATACTCTTGTCTCTGTCTCTCTCCGTGAGCTTTTGATATTATTTTTGCCCGTGTGTTGAAGTTGAGAGAGTTGTATGTGAGTTTGTGAGAGAAGAGTTTTGGCTTGGCTTTGGATTATATTGATTTGCTTTGCTTTGCGTTGGTTTGAGTTAAAAAATAAATGGGGAATGAACGAAGGAAGGAGAGCGAAGAGAAGGAAAGTAGGAACTGAACATGAAACGAACGAAGGACATGGAAGGACCGACTACTGAACCGCTGCTGGAAAAAACTCTTTCTTCCCGGTATCCCCGAAAATTTTTTCGAGACGAGAATGAATCTAGGCCATTTCCCGATTCATTGGTGACAAAATCCTCTCAGCTATATGTTTTTCGCCAATTTACCCATGATTTCTTTTGTCTGTGCTTTAAAAAAGAAATTTTCGGCTTGGGCGAAAACCCGGTATTCTGGATAGGTGGGTTTTTCCACCGGCGTTCTGAACTGACTGAAAGGAATTGATGATGATCTTTTGTGTGAACATCATGAATGAAAGATCTGTGTGTGTATTCTGTACAGCTTCGGAAGAATTACAGTAGAAGAGGTAGAAGAAGTATAGCGAATAATAAAAGAGGGTCGTTCGCTTGTTATTTCTTCGGCTCTTATTCTGTGTGCTCATAAAAGCTAAACATTGCATTCACCTTGAAGTGGCATTTGGAGCGAAATTCGTAACAATTCTAAATGCTTCGATTTACATTTCAGAATTTCATTTTCTCTGTTTACATTTATAATTACAAACGATTCCACTAATTGTCCCTCCGGATTCACATTCTCTCCCACAACCCAAACATCTCAAAAGTCAAAATGAATGGAAAATGTTGCAGTTAGTCTCCAGTTGAGTGTCCAAACTTGGAAAAATGTTGCCTACTCAAATTGAGGAATTTCAGTCAAACCTTCAATTACTTCTTCATAATCGACATCCAGAGGTATACGGGTTAACTCTTGTGTAGTTTTGTGTTAACATACAAGGGGTGTTAAAACAGCTGGCTTTTGCCATTTATCGGGTTCGGGTCTTTAGCATCGTTTTAGCCTTTAATTCTTCATTGTTTAGATTGTGGTTAGGGAAGGTCATGTTTGTTTTTGTTACTTTTGGGTTAATGTTCTCATTTTTCTGGTACGTTTGTAATTATCCGGCGGAAGTTTTTCAACGATTTTAGTGGAAATGTGTCCAGAGGAGTAGCAATTTAAATCATTTGCAGGATTCGGGTCAGATTTATCGATTTCGTTTTTCAAACATCGGGAAATTACGTTTTCGGTTTATATTTGACAATTACACTGTTCAAATCTAAATAATAGTATTGATTTGTATGTTGTATGTGTGAAGTAGTTTTATAAGCACGATTATGTACAAAGGATTATACTAGAATGCTAATTTCCTTGTAATCTGTTCATACATTTTATCAAATTCAGTTTTATGGGAGTATTTTGAGAAATTAACGTGTAATTTGCAATTGGTGTGTTTACAAGAGCTTCACTAGTGCAAATGTTATTTGTGTTTAAGGCGGCCTTACCTACCTCCAAAAAAGATTCTTGTAAAAGGTGGTGTTTTGCATTTATGGAGGACGCATTGGAGT
>JABASD010003292.1:0-20941 GCA_019776165.1 Pogonognathellus flavescens
ATCATGCAGTGAAGTATAAAGTGGAAATTTGAAATGAAAAGCATATGAATACGAGGAATTTCAAGAATAGCAAGAGTATAAACCCGGCTTAATAATAATATAAATGATAATAAAATAGCTGCACATAACAAACGGTTCAATTATAATTTTGTTTGCTATGTAAAGGGATGACGAAAGAGCGTGAAATAAAGGTGAAGTTTAATAAGAGGAGCTTGGCGAGTGAGTGCTGAAGGCAATTACGAACGGAGCATGAGACGCAGCAGGACAATCTCCAGCGTTCTCACATCTTAACACAGCAATGATCGAACCTTTGCTTGTTTGAGAGGCAAGTTGAGAATTATTTATGAACGTTTGCTAATTGTAAGTTAAGTGAAAGTTATTTTTATTTTGAGATAGTATCGCGCATTTAAGCATTTAAATCACAGTTGTTGCACAAGACTTAATAAGTTTGACTTGAGCATTAGAATTAAAGGGCAGAGCAAATATTTGCACTTGTCATATTTCATGTTATTCACTCCCGATGTCTTTTATTTGCTTTCTTACGGCTCCTGTCCTTTATCCATGACTTGTGCACACAACAACCAAAGCCATAAAGTACAACGCAAACAAAGTCATGTGGAGTAATTTTTGACAGTCTCTTCCATTCTTTTGCTTATTATCGGACAACTTTTCCTTTTACTGATGTTATGTCTATTATCATAAATACCAACTTCGTTATCTTCGTGGATAATTCTGCCAACAAAGCCACAACTGCACATTTAGCGAGGCACAATTGTTAAATTAGCATTGAAAAAAGTGAAGAGGAATGTGTCTGTGATATAAAAACTGTCCAAAGTGGGCTATGTGTATCTGTGTGTGTGTTATGCGAGGAAAATACTAATGTGAGCTCAGTGAGCTGCACACGCCTGTCTATGTAAAACAACTCGTCTCTGCAGGTTCCTCTTTTAACATTACTCTGTCAGCTAAGAGATCCGCACATAAACAAAAGGCAATAAAAGGCGCACTCAAAGCGACGACACCATAAGTCAAATACGCAAAACGTCATTTGATTCGCAGTAAGTTGGAATATATTAAATTGTCATATCAGGTGCAGCGTTGTTTGCATGAAAGTAAGAGCATCTTCAGCATATCCTTCCACTTCATTAAATTCAATCTTACCAACGTACACTAACTACCCACTTGAATTTCAACTCTTCAAAGCTGATTGTGATTGTTGTTGTTCATGTGATGATGCGAGCAGAAGATTCTTCTTTGTATTTGTATGTCTCTATGTATTATATGTATTATGCATGTGCATACTAATGATGATGTAAATAAGGTCTGTGTATAACACTCACATATTTATCTGTAAATCATCTTGCGCCCTAGAATAGAACTCTACTGCTTCACTCATCACATCACAATAGCACAGTGCACCTAATTCACTGGAAATAATCAAATAGAAAATGCGATTTATTCTTACAATCAGTAAGAGTTAACTTTGAGCTAGAAACCTTATTACTCTTCACAATAATTCCACCAATTTACTTCCATTTGGATTCGCTTAAAATCTTTTAGTCGCACACCATCAAATATCCGATACAAATTCTACTTAAGAGGAAATATTTATTACATATTATTGCATCAAAAATCAACATGTATAGATTGAAGGAGTTGCATGGAGGTGCACGATGAAGTGTTAAAATTAAAGCTGATTCAGTTTAGTCCAGGGATAAAGTTTGTATGATGTAGATGTAGTCAATTTACCTAACAGATAATATTATTCACTTCTATATCTACCTACCCACAAGTTGTAAATGCAGACATGTCTCATTCATTATTATGTTGGCTTTACTTTTCTTAGTAATTATGAACAATTTTTGTGACAGTCAGAAATTCAGACGTATTGATATGGCACGTCTTAATGAGCCTTAGACTTATGCCAACATTTGTGTCGATAAAATTTTAATAAAATTTTCCACACATACAATGCGTAAGTGTCAAGTGTACTAAAGCGTTAATCTACTTGTGATTCTGTTGAAGATGATATTGAAGGTAGACATTGAGTTGACGATAGTATGTAGTATCATACTCACGGTAATTGTATTGTAAGTGTCCCTTGTTTATTATGTCATTATTTGCATTGTGTGCTTCATCCTTGTTGTGAATCACTTGTTGTTGCTGTCATTTTAAGTTAGTAGAGCGACTGCAATAAGTTAAAAAATCACGTATTCCTCTCAACACATTCATTCTATTACATTTTATATTCAAACAAGGCTGATAGCTTTCTACTGCAATGCAATGCAAGCACAAAGTTGCACTTACTGACAACTATATGATTGTAAATTACATACATAAAGGCGATGACCATTACCGCAATGTTTCGTCCAATAAAAGGTTACACTTAAGATCATCATCTCATCTTGCACTTTCGGACAAACATTTTGACAATAATTCTTCATATACCAAAAGCATCCCAAACTATGGAAATAGGCAATGTCGCGGCCCTATTTTAATTTTAAACTTTTCACAGTGATAATTATTTACTGACAGCTACCAAGTTTCTAAACTTGGTTTCAGCTAAAATATTTACTTCGAGGTTGGAGTTCAGAAATCCATCCACATTCGACAAGCTGAAAACTAAATGTGAAAAAGGATCTTTTTGTATATACATTCAGTAATTCATCTTTGCTCTCACTATGTGTAATTTGAGGTTTTTCCACATACGCATACGTGAAGTCAATTAAATATGCCAATTCTAATATTAAAATAATACGTATCACATGAAAACACACGCGAAACGAAAGTTACATATACATTGCAGCAGCCACATTACAGTAATGAATTGAAATGTAAATATAATGACTGTATTCTGTCTTCACGTAAATTACTTTCATTGCACAGAAGAGTTGACTAGCAGAATTCCTTAGCGTGACATTGCAAAATGCAATCTGATGGCAATTAGATGGTGGGACGACGTGTTATGTGACAAAATAAGAACAGAGCAGATTTCATCTGTCGAACATTTCTAAATTAAGACATTTGCAAACACCTAACACATTTTTATTACACTGATAGTACGACTAATATTGTTGTATATAATACAAACCGTGGGGTCTAAACAGTCTAAAGTGGCAGAATAATATTGTGAATCGAAAAAGGTAAGTTAAGTAGGCAAGAAGTCTGGTAAGTGTTAGAGGAGTAGTAATGGCGCAGCATGCACACGAATCATGCCTTCTGATTTCCACTGTTTTCAATGACTCATAAACTTTTGGCCTTTTATTTGCTTCTCGTTGCTTTTTAATTAGACTTCGTTTGTTGCAACAAGAACAGAATCACACCTGCTTATAGAATGAATGAAGAACATTTTTTACTACTTTTATTCCTACATTATAACATACCTAATCCTGCACCACCACCATTGCACTACTCCACAAGTTTATATGCATTAGATAGAAGATGTTTGCCAGTGAATAAAGTTTTATGTGCTTCTAAAAAGACTTTAACACCTATTTAAACGCTAAGGTTGTAATGTGGAGGGAGGCGAGTAGGGTGCAGTACTATAAAAGTTCCAATGCTCAAGAGAAACTCGTCCTATAGAGTAGGCATGGTATGATATTAGTATATTAGTAACAAACCAGAAAATTTTGCCAAGGAATTTTTATGAGATTCCGTGTTAAAACGAAACCATAAATAAGCCACGAACATCAACCTCATTTTTATTCACAACAAATTACTATGCATGCAATACAATACACAAATAGATTAACTGTGGTTTTAAAAATCTACCTTAACTACATATAAAATATTCTACTGTGAAAAAGTACGCAGGTAGAGTAGGTATGGTATAGGTACATAATACCTATATATATATATGAATATATTTATTACAACATTCATACTATTCATACACAATACAAAGGTCTGTAGATACAGCAGAAAATAGTCAGAGGAAAATGAAAAATGTGTTCTTACAGCTTCAATGTCATGTCATACACGATGTGATACACAAAATAAACATTACATTTTACGCGCATACAATAAAATATCTGTAATATGAACCTAAACAGGTTTTTTGCAATTAATAATAAATATAAGAATGAAATATGATGTCAAACACAACATATGGACTAATGGATCAGTGGATTCATTCTATTCGTTTCGTACTTGGTACTTACAATCCTGGACAATTTTTATTTGGCATGCTACATCTTTTATGGCTGAAACAAAAAGTGGATTATTGTTTCCAATCAAAAGCATTGAGCTTATAGGTGCAGTGGCTGTGTATAAAGTAGCTACTGTATAACAAGCACAAACGTTGAATCTGTTTCTCTCCATGCATGTCCATAGTCCACACATGAATCAATCTGTTAGCAATATTCAGTGAACGACAAAAGTAGACCCTTAGCCAAACGTTTAGTCTCTTTTTTACATATCTTAAAGGGTTTATTTCTGTATAATATACTTTCATCATTTGCAGTTAAGTTTGCGTTTCAGTTTACTGATGTTGTTAAGCCGTTAAGCTATGATGTTTAAGGGTTTTACTTAAAATAAATTCAATTCAAAAGTGAGAACACAATGCCCCCAATGAATATGTCTCATCGAATATGTCCCGTTTAACTTTCTAAAATTCTGTCCCGAATGCTTCCCGTTTTTTCTAAAATCCCGGCCCAGGCAAGCTGCGTTTTTTCTAAAATTCCGGCCGGAATTCGTCCCGTTCCCCCATTTACTTGAAAACATGTTTAATAATTAATAATATATCCCATGTCTAATAGATACACAGATACATACACCATTCCATACTATACCCACTGATGACTATAACACTAACACTAAACACGTAAGGATAAAGAGTACTGTTTCACTCTGCTCTTAATAAGGCATTGGTAAATTTAATCATCATTTACCTGCGTTTACAAGTTGTATACTGTGCAAGTAAAGTTGCATGTAAATCTGTTATTAAATGTGTTAATCTACAAACTCAGTTTATAAAAAGTCGTGTTAATGAATGGCACAGATCGCCACTATCGATCGAGAGCATCATAATAATGTTCCTAGAATTGTTGTATATTTCTTTTTGCACTTTATGCAAGTCATAAATAAACTCTTTGTCCCATTTCTAACAACGAATAACTTAATAGTAATAATACAGACTAAAAACAAAACCGACTCAACATAAGTAAATCCACTATCATAATCATAATTGCTATTTATAATTGATGTACTCAACCTATAAAACGTAACTTCCCTTTTATATATACTAAATGGGAATTTCCATGCTTATCATCCCTATTTTACGCTGTGTGATTTACTATTCACAACATCTAAGACTAAAGATATACAGAGGTTAAGAAATTACGAGTTATTTCAATTTCCCCTTGTGAAAGAATCCAATCTACTTTTTATTGGAGTTACTTTATCTACTTTTTATTTATTACGGGAACATCTCAATACATTTTCTCATCACACATTTACGGAGCAATCTTCTATTACATTACTGCTGCCCCAGAATTGTGTAAGAATGGCAGTGACAAATCACCTGGACCCACGTTTCAAGGTTAAGGATAAGGAATTAAACAGTTTTGTGTCAAACCATGATTTGGCAAAAATTATAGTTTTTTATATATTGCAATCAAAATGGTACCTTTGATGAGTCTTTCGTGATGATCATTAATAAGAAAGAAACAAATGCATTGCTGATGCAACATTAATTATTATATTATTTTAGTCAATTTTGTTTTTAATGTTTTTCATTGTTCGTCTTTATTTTTTTGCATTTTTCGGTAACTGGTTGTAATTATGAAAGTTGAAAATGTTATGTAAAAGTTTAACTTATGTTTGCAAATAAATTATTTTTCAAATTGTTAAGTATAACTTATCAGAAAAAGTATGTTATAAATGTGATAAAAATGACTACATAATATTCAGTGTTATATTACATCCTTATTAAATTATAAAACTAGTGTTAAAAGTGTTGGTATTAAAAACATTACATGAAAGAGTTATCATATGAAATGAACAACTGAACAAGCTTAATTAACTTGCTAATGGTACTGGAGTAACTGGACAATTCTGGAACATCGTACAAAAACAATAATAAAAATAGAATAACTAAAAGGTAAAAATAATTAGGATTGAGAAGAACATCACATTAACTTTGGCTGATTGCGAAGAGCGGTCAAATCGAGGATTCGTTCAGTAGATTGGCCAGTAGGTTCATCAAAGAACTTTGTATATTGCATTTCTCTTGGTCTGGTGGTGTAAGGATTTCCAACCCGTTCATGTGGATTAGGAGGTTCTACATCATTTACTTGATTAACTAAGCCATAACGTTGCAGGTACTGCTTTGTCGCAAATGAGAGATGATTGGAAGTCATTCCGTACATTGTTGTTTCTGTCGATTTACCCCTCGGTTTACGAGCATCTACATTCACCCACACAATCAGATCAGACATTCATTTCATAATGCATTACATTCCATTATATCGAGAAATAGTTCTGTACAAATGTAAACTAATAAATGAATTGTTTCTTTTTAATAAGATTACCATCAAGAGCTTGGTACTGCTGCAGCTCATCTTGAGGAATATATTTGTTGGCCATCTCACGAAATTCTCCACTGTTTGAATCTAGCGATTCATGAGCGACAGTCGCACAATTGAGAGTTGGGATGTATATTGAATTATACACGTTTCTAAAAGATCATTTCAATATATTTTTGTAGTTTAAGAAAACTTATAATACACCAGAATCATTTTATAATGAACTAAACAATATTTGAAAAGTAAACTTACTGTTGTATCATAACATTTGCTTGACTTGCAGAACTGCTCAACCCTTTTGGATCTCCCATTTGTCTCTCCGCAGGAGTGAACTGAACACCAAGATTCTCAAGGTATCGTTTGGTAACATCAGCAACACGATCAGATTTTTGAGAGTCGTCTTCCGGTATTTGTCTATTTGATCTTTGCAATTTTCTTTCACTATCCCAACTGCCACTGCTGCTCCCACCACTGTCTCTTCTACAAAGATGTCCATCGTGAGTGCGATAATTTTGATTTGGTGTAGACGGTTTCTGCACATGCTTTTGTCCATGGAAAACCGAACGCCGTTTATTTTGTTGAGTCTCTTGACCTCCATCGTTCTCTAAAAGTCTATTAACGTTACCCAAAACATTTCTGTAAAAGGTGACCGTTGGTTTCACGGGCGGAGCAGTTTCATCATCGGATGAGCACGAACCATAGGCACTGACACTTGGTCCAATCTCGCTAGAAATGGGGAAAAAATTATTTAGTTTAGTTCCCAATAGTTAATAGTTTTAAAGTTACACACATTAAACATCATAAACCATAAACGCTTACTTATTACTGTTAATGCTATCATCGTTGTAGTCTTGAAGATCAAGAAACTGAATCGACGTTTCTGAGAACATGCTTTGTTCTTGAACTGATGTCAATTTTAAATCTTTAAAAACGGCAGACATGTCATCTGTTTGTTCTTTTCCACTAGTTCTGTTGGACTCTGATGACGGAGGTCTTTCTAATGGTATTGCTTTGCTGTCGGCCGCAGAATTCTGTTTAGTACTTCTTAGACTACTGTTTGAACTAATTGGAGTTTGTGTACTTTGTTTCCGTTCGCCACTAACATTTTGTGTTTCTTCAGTTATTTTCATCTTAGTTGAAGCATCGTATCCAGATTTTATCTTACCACTAACATCAGGCAAAGATTCATATGATGATACGACAGAAGAGTTTCGCGATAAGGGGGCATTGACACTGTTTTTGCAGCACTTTATGTCTTCGTCAGTCTGAATATCTTTATGTAGGGAACCTCCTCTTTTTATAAGAGTAGACAAAAAGTTATTTTGAAAATCAACAATATCTTTAATTTGAATTTGCATTTTAGTCATGCTATCTTCATGTCTTTTCATCATATTGATCAAAATGTTTAATTTGTCGTTACTTTCTATACTACATGGATCTATCGACTTTCTAGAAGCTTCAATGTTTCTGAATCTGTCATTATTCACACCGAATTGTTGTTTGTCAGTTCTGTTTCTGTCAGATGTTGAATTTTCATTAGGGTATTGCAACAACGAACGTGCGCTATTTTCATAAGCTTCAGAAAAGTTTGCTAAGGTAGAAGGATTGTTATGGTCGAGTGTTGAGCTTTTGTAATTGAGTTTAGATTTGCTAGCCCCGTTTTGAGACTTCTCGTGTTCATGTTCGCGTGACGAAAACGAAACCGACGAAAGTGAATGTCCAGTTTTACATCCAGAAGAATCAAACACTAAAGATACGTCAGGAACAGTTGGTCTCGGAATTTCCTAAACAAATACAGCCAACAATTAATTATTATTATTTGTGTAGTAAAGTAGTATGTAGTCTATGTAGTAGTCAGTAGTAGAGCAGCGTTCTGATTATTGAACAATCCAAATGAAAAATGAAAACAAACCATTCCGTTAAAAGATGAAGGCAAGGGAAGTGGAGCATGGGTTAATCTAGGTGGTGGTCTGGGTTCCGTGTGATCCAATAAAGTAAATTGTGACGACTTGCGGGTGCCCTTCATTTTTTAATTTTACAATCAGCAAATGTTACCAATTCAATCGAGCTTTCAACTTCACAACAAACAAACACACTTCACTCAAAATCAGTCACTTTCAGTAAACAGTCAACAGTAAAGCCAAAATTTTAGGCCACCCTTATTATTCATTTTTTTATTTTGTCCCTTAATCCATCCGGCGGTGCCCGGATATTAGGCACTTGTTTAGGTACTTGTTGTGTTAAGTAAAGTTGTGTATTTTAATTATTTTAGTGGTACAAACGAAACGACAGTCTCTCTGGTGCTCTCTCTCTCTCCCGCTATACAAATAGTTGCCGCAACGGTAATTCAAAGTATCGGGCAATGTAAACCACCGGATATGTTTCTCAATAAAACGGGGAGATTTTAAAATCAATGTTTTTCGTTCACAACCAGAAGAGCTTTTCATCACTTTTTACAAGATCACTTCACAGTTCACACGTGTTAGTTTTGTAGTCAATGTACAGTTTAATCAACAATCAACAGTGTATAGGTGTGATGTGTGATGAGAAAAAAAATTATTTACCAATATTCAAATTTCAATTCATAAGCTTCTTTTCAATATACATAGTTTCAAAAAATTAGAATGTGTATAGTTTTTCAAAAAGTGAATTGTTACGCTACCGGCGTATTGTACGGTCAACTTTTATAGTCAAGATATTTGAAAAGAAGGGCCAAGGCGAAACGAGCATCTCTAAAATGAGAATATTTACCCGTTTGTACCGAATTTATCGTTTTGAAAGCGCAAAGTCTATGTTTAAATTTCAATTTATAAAGATCAAAAACGATGGAATCGACCGCGTCATAGGATTCAAACCTCTATTTCTAAATGACTTTGGAATAAGATGGTGTGGTGGTGTAAGGTATTTTTGTGCTTCTAATAAAAACAACGACGATAAATCTTTGGTTAAGGCGAAAGAAAATGAAGTGCAGCATTTCAGAGAAGAAGACAGGAAGAAATATGATAAGTAAGTTATAAGTCAAAAACCGGATATTACTATTACATGTATGGTTTTAAGATTTTGGATTTGAGCTCACAATCAGCAAAATGAGTGATTAAGTGAAGAAAGAATAATATTGATGAATTCTCGTTGAGCTTATGGCATGTCTTATTTTTTGAATCTTATAGAAGCCATCCTGAGTATGAGGATTTGCAAGAACCCAAAGAGAGGCACAAAAATTGGCAAGAGCACGAAAAAAAGAAATTGAACAAGAAAGCGATGGTCCCTATAGACTTTTTTAACGATATCAAAGATAAGAATAAGAAAAATTTTATTATTGCAGTAGACATTTTTAACGATCGGGATATTCGGTTGAGAGGCCACGTGGAATTCATTTATGCAGCGTTGAAGCAAATGAAAACTTTTGGTATTCATCGCGATCTAGATTCATATAAAAAACTTATTGACGTATTTCCGAAAGGTCGATTGGTTGCAACGAACAGACTTCAAGTAGAATTTATGCATTACCCGAAGCAACAGCAATGTGCGATTGACATTTTGGAACAGATGGAAAACTATGGTATGTATGTGTGTATGTCGTATGTATAGTTTGTATAATTATATACATAGATGTGAAAATGAGCTATCTCTGTCTTTTTCCATTCTCATTCCTTTGGAATATCGGTGTAATTTTTCACACATATTAAATATTTTAGCCGTGATGCCAGATTCGGAGGTACACAACATGCTAACCAACATTTTCGGATCTCTTTCGTTTCCTATGAGGAAGGTAATGAGAATGCAGTATTGGATGCCCAAATTCAAAAATTTATCACCATGGCCTGTTCCTAGTCCTCCACCAGAAGATTGTCTAGAATTGGCGAAATTGGCTATTCAAAGAATTTCGTCTGTGGATTTGAAAACCAAAATTACCATTTACGACGTAAGTATGCTTCTTTGCGTTATCTCCTTTATCGTTATGAAACCACTCTCCTGCCTCCTCTCCTTATACTATCAAGCTTTATGGTTCATTAATTTAACATGTAATAAAAGTCAGTTCAAAAGACATTACCCCAAGTTGCCCTTGTTCCGCCAGTTGTACATACCGTTTTACCATGGTTTATTAAGCAGTTGGTTGGATTTATGGATTTTACTTAGGCCGCAGACTTGGACGACGCAGTAGATCATACTTGGATTGTTAGTGCACAAAATCCTGACCAACAAGATCTCATTCAAACACACCCTCCAGATCGACCAATATACGTTGAGGGAGCTTTTCGTGTTTGGCTTGGATCATCTTGTATCAATTACTTCATCTTACGAGCGGAGCCACGTCCCCAACCAAAGATCAAGGAAAAACGTGACCTCAATGGTAATAAAAATAACGATGTCTCTTATGAACAGAGATTATTCAACTTAAATCAAGTCTTTCTCCTCACTTCGCATTGCTTAACTTTATGTTGTAAATATTGTCGAGAATTGAATAGTGTTAGATTCGCAAGTATTGTGCAATTGAGGTTGTATATTACACCGGATGATATACCAGAAGTGTTTTTAATTGCACCTAAATCTTACAAGATATTTGTATGTACGAACTGTTTCAGATGTAAGCGAACTGGAAGTAATGTTTGAAGAAGACTATGTGGATAAAACGGTAGCCACCGTGCCAACTGTCCATGAACAAGAGGATGGCTCAATTCTCGCTGTATGTGCCACTGGCAGTTCATCCAAAGACTCTGTAGTTTCATGGATACGTTTTCTGGAAGAAACGAATCCTCGATTGGGTAAAGATGTGTCTGTCCTGTTTACGCTTCGGTCCCCTATTGGAGCAACAGATGACTTAGAAGTTATGAGTCAAGTAGAAGCTGAAAAACAAGCAATGATTAGTCAAGGCCAAGGCACCATTGGAAGCGGATTAGGACTCGATCCAACAAAACCGGATTTAAGAAATGTTGGAATGTGGGAACAAACTGATAGCAAATTTATTAATTGGCCTCACCATCCTCAGCAACAGGAAAGTAATGCATTTTTGGAAATGAGACAAAACCGGGGGAAAATACCTTTAAGTGATATAAGTAAAGATAAAAGTAAAAATGAACTTTCTACAGATGATGTTAAGCATTCAAATAGTATAAATGTAGAGAAATCCAATGAAAGGTAATAAAGACTTATTAATCATTCAATAATACAATACTATGCTCTTTTATCAGTATATACTACAACTTCTGCTCTTATTCCATAATTGCATTGAAAACTTCATCAATGGCAGCGGCGTAACTGGTACCCCTGCTGCCGGGGTGCAACACAATCTCTACGATGCCCCTTACAAATATAGATTTTTAAACTACAAAGAAAATCTTTATTTGTGCATGTACAACGGTATGTGTGATCTGTGATGCCAGTGATGCGTATTCAACTTGTTACAGTTCAAAATTCAATATTACAGGACAATGAGGACAGTAGATATTTTATTGGAACAGACAGACTGATTACACTGATTAGTCATTCGCATGAAGACCTCACATGTTCGGTCTTAAATGAGCAGGAGAGCCGACGCGCCGACGGCCGACACAGTAAAACTTCAATTTTATACTACCAGTACCACTACATACGGCCTTGCCAATACTACCAAATACTAAACACATGTTCCGTAGACTCACCTCACACGTTTCACTTCACACCGCATAGAATACTAGAACTGTGATAAATATAATAATAATATACTCGGCAAGATTGCGTTGATCGACTATATTTATTTCAAGGTTAACTGACGTAAATGGCATTCTGTTCTACTAATTGTGTTGTTTGTTATTCCAATTTTGTTAAAATATAATTCAGATTCAGCTTTCTTCACAGTTTTATACATGTTTATGTTTGACTCGACGGTACGTTTTAATCAATAATCAAATATTATATATATCAGCTGTGAATAAGTTTATTCAAAAGGGTTTCAAAAGATGTGTGAGAGTAAAGGGATTTTAGAAAGTTGAAAGTATTTGAGCAAAGCTAAAATAGGTTCGTGAATATGTCATATGTGCACCCCATAAATTAGACACTTTCAATATCCAATATTGAATATCTGTGATCTGGATTACATAAAAAATTAGTTTTGTCAGTTATTTAGTATCAGTATACAATACAGTATAGGTAAGTTGTTCTTGTTATAGATTTAGATAACATCCTGAAGGTGATTTTTTTGTCCAATGTCCATTTACTTTCATTCATCATTTGCCTACAGTACCTAGTAGTGTAAGTGGGGAACCCAAGAAATCTGGAGGGGACCAGCAAAACCCGCATGTATGCATGCCTAATGTTTTATGTATAATAATTTTGCAAAATCTTAAGCAGGGCCCATGCCCCGATGCCCCCGAGTCCCGCTCCCACTTGGTGGAAAAATTAATTATGTTACATGCATTTTGCATTTATCATTTAACTTTCTTTAAATATCTATTCCAGAATAATTATCGAGTTCATATACCATACCTGCTGTTATTGGAGGACACAATTGGATTTTCACGACATAAATTGAGAACAATGAATCGTTACTGACGTACAACTCATGAAGAAACACAACATTAATTATCAGAAAGACGGTGACTGGTGACATGACATTGAATGTCATGTCACCAGAATGACCAGATATTGCATAGTTGAGGTAAGATTGCACTATATAGGATTTTTAATTAAAGTCGTCCAAATATTTACTATGGTTTATTTCATTTTCAGCAAAACTTTAGCTTGAAACCTCCTTTTATATAAATCTTGGTATCTATCTCTGTCTTTTCAGACAGACGATATCTCAAGAACGAATCAACATAATTCGTTAAAAAGGCTCCGTTTATTGAACAAGAACTTGATTAGTGTCTTTAGTGTATATTCCAGTTATGAACAAATACAATGCCAACAAGCAAGATAATATGGTCCATCGGCCATACCGTAGTCTGGACATCGCTGAAGATAGTCAAGTCACCTCGATCTCACTAATCGAGAATTAACCTTACAATACATCATTGCCATCATGTGAGGATGAGAACAACATGAGAATTATTTGTATGTAATAATATTGTATAGTTTATACAGGAATACAGACGTTATCTTTATTTTTGCTTTTCCGCAAGCAGCAGTGGCCCTCACATATTAGAATTTTGGTTTGTTCGAATATGAAAAGGGAAATGAGGTCTTCAAAAGGCTAAAAATTGATTATTGGTAATAACATTTTATTTGTTTGTTCTCTGAAAGGACAGAGAGTTACAGTTTCTCACTTGAAAGGGTCATGTCGTAGTCATGTTGTTAGGTATTAGGTGCTCTTAAGTCAAAGTCATGGAACTAGATAACTAGAAAGATTGAGGATGTTGTAGATTAATTTTAAGTACGATTTAGAATGAAAATGTACATACATTGCAATGAAAGAAAAAGTGGAATGTTGACTTGGAAGGAAGGACTAATGAATAACTATAAGCTACGTTATTATTTCTGTTGCACTAAGAATTTTGTTTTACTTTTAGTCTGTTGGATGTAAAATGGCTCCAGTTTGTCTGCGAGGCCCCGAGGAGTAAACTGATAAGAGGAAATGCGATTTTGATTAAACCATAATCAATTGAACAAACAAGATGGCAATTCCAACTATAAATGATGTAATACCAGTTATACTTCGACAACGATGAGCAAGTGACATTATTAAAGAAGCCAGAAGAAGAAGTGTTTAATGAATAGAATGTATTCTTATCTATGCGGTGGTATGTTCTAAGCATTATTTAATTTACTGCTTATGCTTATAACCACCACAGCCGCGTCCGTTTGTAGTGATGATGTGATTATCATTTATTAGAACTTATTAATCCAAGCAAACTGTTATACAAACCAACAAACCTATATAAGTTCGTACATTCGTACACGACTTATACAAATATGTGAAGAAAAAATGGTTGGGTAGAGTAAAGCCCATAATTATTGGTGATAGTGATAAGACTTGCTTAAGCAGGCCAAAAAGTGAAGCCAGAGAATATTAATAAAAGGATGAGTCTTGTACAGACTTCAGATCATTCCGTTACTTCAGTAGCTTCTGTCAGTACCACCACTTCTGCTGTACTTCAAAATAATTCTCAAATTATTCTGTCCACTTCGAATACTTCGGGACCAGCCTTATCCCATTCAGACCCCTATCCACCTCATAAAAAACAAACCGATAAATCACAAGATTACGTTTCATCTATTCTTCTTCAAGAAGACGTTGCTGTGAGAAAAAAATCTCATACGAGAACATCTACCAATCCTCCAAATAGTGCCTTGGTAGGACCATATATGGAACTGCAAAGTATTGTAAGATTTTTGTTTATATTGCATTATGTAAGTAGTTCGTGGGGTGTATGTGTGTGTAGAAGTTTTTAAACTCTTAATATCTTAAAGTGATAATTTGTTACAATAGATTATTCCCCCTTAATCGTGTTAAAACAATTGACCCAGAACTGTTTCCACAAAATTTTGCCATGTGTAAACTTTAAAAATCATCGATACAGCTTCTACTTTTAATTTGGTGCTAACAATTCAGAAATTAGTCATTTCGATTTAATAAAGCTATTAATATTTATTTGTTTATTATACAGAAGTTAGAAGAAACTTTCCCTATTCTATTATTTGTAATTAATGATGCCAGTTTTACGGTTGCATTTCTATTTTATTTTTAAATTGTCTTGCCTAGATTGCCTAGACTCTTGTCACTCATGCCATAATATTGATAATATAATAATTATATACTGCAACATTAGGTAATTTTTTGTATTTTTAAATAGCATCCTGTTGTCAAATCTTTCCTTGTCGGATCATTATCGGGAACATGTTCAACAGTTCTGTTCCAGCCGTTAGATTTACTAAAAACACGCCTTCAGACTCCGACGATCGGGTAAGCAAGTTTTAAATTCGTTTTGTTGTATAATATAATATAATTTAGGAAAACAGACTGATTCATTTAGACCAGGTTAGACTCAGAATTAATCAATCAATCTCCGTAGGTAGGCACAAAGTTTGACTTGTAATCGCAGGTAAAATTGCATTAACAAAAATAATGGAGGTTACGAGAGAAAGAGTGATGTAAAACTATGTTTTGTTCATAAATTGAATTTTTGTGTCGTTTAGTTAGATTATTTGAATTCGTTTTTGATCGTTTAGTGTAACAAAAAATTGGACCTATATAGAAAGAAGAGAAGTATTTCATTTTTTATGCAAACGATGAGTACAATAGTAATAGTAAGTACATAGACCAAACACATTTCATTCCAGTAATGTCGCATCATTTCTCTGAAATGAATTTAAGTTCAGTACAGTTTTATGGCGGCCGCACAAAGATAACGAAATGTGTAGTGTGAATAGTGAGTGAGTATAAGTGGCTTTGTAGTTTGTTGTGTATGACCCCTATATGTCCCTGGTCCTTACTTAACATCGTTGTCAAAGTAGTCATTCCAGTGGATCGTGCTGTGATTTTGATAACGATAAAATGTTCCAACTCCGTCTTGTAAATATATTATAAAAGTTTTCATCCATACATTATAGTATTTACTAATCTGTGATTTTTGAACTTTGTATTTGCTAGACATGAAGGCGGCGGCTTGTTCAGCATCGTTGGTAATATTGTACGAAATGAGAAGTTGATGGGACTATGGAAGGGCATGACCCCTGTAAGTAACATATTGCCCTGTTTCTCTGAAACCATTTAAAAGCAGAACAGTTTTGCTTCTGAACTGTTCACACTTTAATTCAATCGTTAGTTGTAAATATTGTTCTGCTTTCTCTGTTTATGGAAAAGTTTTTTTGTTCTTGTTTTGATCTAGCATTAATATATTACTTAGTTCATTAATTTTTTAAATATTTATTTCAGTCATTGACAAGATGTGTTCCTGGTGTTGGCCTCTACTTCGCAACAATCCACACGCTTAAGTCGATGTTCGATATCAAAGGAGAACCCAATGCCATTCAGTCCGTCTTTCTTGGCGTTACTGGTAGAACCTTCAGCGGAGTCATGATGATTCCATTCACAGTGGTCAAAACGAGATTCGAGGTATTATTTTGTAGTTAATTTTTTGTCATTCTGTAAAGTGATACAATCCTTAGATTGTATTACATTGATCAAACTGATATTCCGTGAAAGAAAAGTCTTAAGATGTACAGTGAAGATCCAAACGGATCTCTTTGTCCAGATCCGTGAGAATCTCACACTGTCACACTTCATTCAATTAAGCAATTAGGTAATGGGTTTATTGTACGAGTTAATAGAATTTAATTGGCACATAAATATTGATATAAATAGTCAGTGGTTATTATTGCTGGGTATTGCATCTTGCATATAAAACAGTGAAAAATAACGAATGTTTATTTGTTGGCCAGATTTTGCAAAGCAAATATTTTCAAACTCGATTCAGGCGATTCAATTGTCGTCATTTAGAGTTGTGATGTTTTCTGTGAATAAGAAGAAGAAAATGATATCGTTTTTAATATAATGTACCAATTCTATGAACAAGTAGGATGAAGTCTGTATGCAACAACTCATTAATGAAGTGATGGTAAAGAATAAATCTGGCAAAGTGTCAATCTAAACTAATGGATGACGACATTCCATGTACAAAGCCATGTAGTATTTAGCAGCCCACTGTATCTGTCTTAAGTGTTTCTTGCTGTAATACAATTGCAATCAGTCTCTTACTCTTTTGGTAGCAGTGCGCATTACTACGTAGGTAGGCTGCTCACTATTGCTGACCTCTGAGACAGAGATAAGTTACATTACATTTTGATTTTGATGGAAATGAATGATAGGAAATGTAACCTTTTGCAACTTTGACCTAATCGTGGGCTCTGCTCCTTGTACTTTACAGTTTACACAATTTCATTTTACATTAGAACAAGCAATTCATCATCCTGATCACGAGCCTGATGATGCTTTTATCTTGGCTGCTCTGTAGATTGTGATTTTGGAGTCTTTATTTGAAACAGATAAACTTTCGCACTTATTGTTAATAATGGAAAAGATTCAGAAAACTATGTATGATGTAAGTCATGAAAGATATTTGTTGCGTACAATGTATGTCCACCAGCGACTGGCAACGTGGCAACTGGTGTACCAAAATCACTAAAATGTTCCTGTTGAACTTTAGTCGCTATGATGTGAATAGTTTATGTACTTACACTGGTGGAGAATTGAAAAAGAAAGATATAGGATATTTATTAAGTGAGATAAGAACTAGGTACACAGTGCTCGTGTCAAGATAGCGATAAGAAAGCAATAAACAACTTAATGTGTTTATTGCTGTTTATTGTTACACTCGTTTCATTATATTCATTTCATCATTTCCATGCATGTATTTTACATTTCTTATAATTTTTTGGTTTCAGAGCAAAGTTTACCACTACTCCAGTATTCGTGAAGCCCTATCCCAAATCTACGGTAAAGAAGGTGTTCGTGGCTTAACTTGCGGTCTCCTTCCAACTCTTTTGAGGGATGCTCCATTCTCAGGAATTTATCTTCTCATGTACACCACGACAAAACAGTTCGTTCCTAAGGAATTGAAAGATTCCAATGCTCTTAGTCCTTACATACGATTCTCTTGTGGCGTCATCGCGGGCATCGGAGCGTCTCTAGTCACACAACCTGCCGATGTCATAAAAACGAAAATGCAATTATTTCCTAACAAATTTAGCAATATCCCTCAGGTTGTGATCTACGTTTATGAAGTAAGATATTTTTATATACACGTCAATATTGCAAATGTTCAAAAATGAAATTTAGTTCATTTAGAATTTCATGTAAATAATAATAATTAATAAATATTATTCGAAAATAGAAATACGGAGCACAAGGATACTTCAAAGGACTCATGCCTCGTATGGTTCGAAGAACTTTAGTGGCTGCAATGTCGTGGACTGTGTATGAGCAGTTAATGGAAAGCATTGGTCTCAAATAGTGTCAAGGTGAGTGTGTTTATAGAACATAATGTACGAATACACACACTTAGTTATATTCCAAAGGTTGAAGTGGTTTTTTATTCCACTTCTTGTTTGTATAGTTTGTAAAATAATAGTAAACAAATTCCTTTTATGCGCGATGCACTTATGACCAAATATTTGCTGCGTATCCCCAACAGACATTCCATAATTATGATCAACCAGTCTTAATGTATGTGTGTACAGATATTTATTTGGTTTTATTTGTTTGCATAGGTTTGATGAAGAAATAAGTGGACGATAGCCCTGATAAACAAAGATAACGTACAAATTCGAAGAGAAAATGATGAACACAGATGAGAGTTGGCGACCTATTTAATGATGGAGAACAAGAGGGGCAGCAACTGTATTGTGTATTATCTTTTACCCGAGAAAACTCGTTGATTATTTTTATTAATCAGTGACAATGTTTTACTAACATACTTAGCAATTATTTATTTATGAGTATGACGAGGACGTGTGAGCAGCAGCTTATCCCTTTGTAATCAGAATAATCGTTTACAAAATGCTTATAAAGGAACTGATTATAATTTTAGATAGTTGTGAAGGTAAAGGAGATTAGTAATGCTTATCTCCATATCTGATGTTAGATTTGGATGTTCTCGTATGATATTTTACACATAACGATCTTCGTTTTATATACAAATAGGAAATTCCTTGGGATTAGAAACAAAATAAGAGCCTTTCGTCGTGCTTGTACTACAGTCTTTCTTGAAATACATAGATAACAATTTCTAGTAGGTAGTAACATTTACGTATATTTAAAAGTGATTTAGAAAAGTGTTGCATAAGGCGCACTAGTAGTGGTGCCATGATGAAGATGGTGATTGTTGTGCTATACTGTAAGTAATAAGTTGTATAAGAGATTTTTAAATACAAAATAATGTTTTGTACGTGCTGGCCACTTCCTCCTCTATTGTTAACTTACCTTACGAAGCTTCAAATCTGCTACATAGGAGTATAAAATATGTGTATGAATTTTCGAAGTATTTAACCCAAAAAGTGATAACCCTACCTATGTAATGTATAATATAAATGAAACATTTTATATAATCTCTGAACTTTTAAGCCTATGTGTAGCGTTTATGAATAAAATGAGTACGTAGTACAAACGTTTACATAATTAAATTACAATTGACTGTGGAACTATAAAATTATTTCTAATTAAAATTCATAGCATGGCAAATTAAAAAATTCATATTGACGTTTTGTGATTGTTTACAAAACCTTTAATGTTTAACTGGCTTGCAGTACCGTTTTTAAACCATAGGTAAAACTTCGGTAAAAGGTAGGTACCACCATACATGCAATTCGTACTTTTTGTACTTATTACACGAAACGAAAGGGTTTGTTTTGGGGCACATTGATACGACTACAAAGTAAAGGTAAGTCTCGCATACGACAGTAAAGGTATTTAACGGCGGAACAAATCAGTAGTACAAATAATCTTTCTCGAAAAAGTGAAATAAAAACATTCTTGACTTTTAAATAAATCGTGATCGTGGTCCATTGCTGTAAATAGATTTTGGAAAAGCACTCATACACAAACGAGATGTACGATGTCTTCACATTCTGAAATTCTGAATTAGTATCACAAAAATTAAAAGTATTTGATTTTGATTTGATTTGATACTTTTATTATCGTGTCAATACCGATCAGCTCTGGGCTGGTCTGGATATCGGTATAGAACAATGACGGATTTCTTGAACGAAAATAGCCCATGTGGTCAAAGTCTTTTGGCCATAGTATCAAAAGGGAATGCCATAATCGCAGATATTTTAAGAATGAAAAATTCGGT
Source organism: Pogonognathellus flavescens (assembly GCA_019776165.1). Classification (NCBI taxonomy): domain Eukaryota; kingdom Metazoa; phylum Arthropoda; class Collembola; order Entomobryomorpha; family Tomoceridae; genus Pogonognathellus; species Pogonognathellus flavescens. Next base: position 20,288 of record JABASD010003292.1, read on the forward strand.
TCCTGATATATTTCGGTAATTATTACGCTCAAAACGTATTTTACATTTTCGTGTTTGCAAAGAGTATAGAAAATTGAAATGTTTTTGGATCTCTGTAGGTCGCACAGGAATAAATACAGTGATGTTATTCAGGACTTTAGTTACTTTAATAATGCAGAAGCATTTGAAGAAAATTTGGAGAAAACACCTGTAATTCAATTAATTTGTACTCGCATAAAAACTCATTTTTAACATTTTTTTTCAGTTTTTACCCGATTTAATTAAACATCGCAATTTGTGTTTCAGACACTCTCAGAGCTTGACGAGGAATTAAACGAAAATTACCATCCAATTTTGGTAGAATTTTTTGACTTGTTTGAGTCTGTGTACTCGTACATTTCCGAAGTGAATAAATTCATAGAAGACATTGAAGAGTTGTACTTGACATCAATCGATGCTGTCTTTACTAATCTTGAAGGAGCTCAGCTTTTGGTGTGTACATTTACTTTATTGATTTATTTTACTTTTAATTCCTCTTTCAGCTACCTTTTGTAATATTAAGCAACGTCACGGCCACCTGGATTAATGTTAGCGAACTACTAGAAGGCAGCTCGCACATATGGCCTGACGTGATGCAGCTCGGTGTGTGTTGAGTTTTGAAGCAAAGCAACACAG
>JABASD010003293.1:0-20934 GCA_019776165.1 Pogonognathellus flavescens
AACTGGTCATTCTAATCATTTTTTATTCACGATCCCATTTGTTGAACTGGGTTCAACTCCCAGTTTTCGTGATTAGGATTTGAAAAGGATATGATTAGGAAAGGTCTAAACGGGCCTTAAATGACCATTTGCATGTGTGGACTCTTACTGAACCTTGGTATTAAATATTTCAATATGGTGGCAAGGCAGCAAGTTGCATCGGGGCGGCGGAGTGACAAGTTACGCCGCTGATCAGAGGTAAATCTCACAATGTCTTAGATGACAAGAAATTGTCATCCATTCAATCTGTTGCACACAACGTATTGTGAGTTGGTATGTGGCAAAGCCGTATATATATGGGAGTTGCTGCGTGCACGTGCACCTTTTCCACACTATCAGAACTAGATATTTTTTATAATTGCGGAACTGTATGTTTTTGGAGCTTTCGAAAAAACAAGCGAAAGTAGAAAATTTTTGCTCCGAAATAACAAAAAGCACAAATTTTCCCGCTACCCTGGATATAATTATTTTTTGGTTCTTTTTAGTCGAAACCATGCTCTAGTTTTTTGCATACCACCATTTTGAGCGAATGTACCATATATAAATCTAAAATGGCCGCTTGATCCTACCTCCAAATGGAAATCCTTTTTACGTACTTGGTATGCAGTATGTCGTGAAAAGTACAAACCGATCGATTACGATAACAATAAAATCCAATTCTTATGTAGTATTGTGAGCATGGGAATGACTTTTAGCTATTCTTAGAAAATGGATACCCGTCTCAACAACTCTATTATATAATCACTCAACGTCGTATATTCGGTTAAATGAGATGGAGGAAAAATTTACATCGTCAAATTTCTAATCTTTGTGGATTAGCAAATAGCATACACAGTGTGTATGTATTATTGCATGTTCATTGACTGATTACAACTGCTCAAGTTTAAATACTGCAGATTTGAAATGATAATCTTTCGTGTTCAATTCATATTAAAAATGTCAAAAGCAATCAACATGCAGTTAATGAAATTGATGGATTAAGAATGGCGTTGCAATATCTATACCACAACAAGGCGCCCTGAAACAAAGCACACATACAGAAAGTTTTATCACTGCTATCATTCATGAATGCCGTGCATTTGCAAAAATATTTAATTATTCCATCCGTACACTTATATTTAGTATAATGCCCCGATGGGTTTGTCCATACTTGAGTATTAAGTTTATAAAGGTATGTACGCTGGACAACTCATTTCTATAGAATTACTTTTTGCTACCGAATACGGCTAGCAACAAAACTACATTACACAAAATTAACACTATCTGTATTATGATATCTTGCAGACAAGCTTTGTACTGGGTCTCCATGAAATGTTGATGGAATACGTTAAGATAATAAGCTAAGAATAACTACTACATTAATTTAAATGTTGTATTAATGCTGTATTATTCTAAAAATGCCGAATTGAAATGCATTTTATTTTCTCGAATATCAGAAATAAAAATTTTAACAGGAAACGTTTTTTTAAATTTTAATTCAACTCTGATAACTCATTTTCTAACCACTCTTCGAAAGAGAACTCGTCCGCCGTTGGAGCTTCTTCACTCTCCATTAGGTATTGCAGTTTCCAAATCAACAGATAACAGACAATGTACTTGTCGAAATAAATTTGACCCTCTTCGTCCCCAAATTTTCTTATCAGTACTCGGAAAACTCTGCTGTTAATTTTAAAGCCAGCTTCCATTAATGCGGGCCAGAGTTCGAACTGATCTAAACGTCCCGAACTATCTTCGTCTGTTTTGTGGAAAGCTTCAAGGCAATGTAGAAGCACTTGCCAAATGCATGAAAACTGTTGTAATGAGACTGCGTCACCCTCAGCTTCCACGACATTCATCTGTTATAATCCATGAATATGAATTGAATTGTCAAACCCCTATAATAAATAATTGCGTAAAATAATAAACAGAAATATACATTACCAACAATCGGCAAGCAGTTTCATTAAATCCCCCAAATTCCACATCAACTTTAAAATGCTCATCAAGTAATTCCAGTACATCAATCAAACCAATAGTGTCCGAATCTTCCATTCTTGAACTCAAAGCGTCGGTAACTTCCTCTGGTAGCTCAACACCACCCAACTGTTTCTTTTCGGCTACTTCAATTGGGTCTTCAATGTCATTTACCCCCATGGGATTATACGTCTCCGAGTATACACGCAAAAGAAATTTTCCTTCAACATTCGGGTGGAAACAGGAAGGAATAATGCAATATTTCCCCGGGTACAATTTAAATCTGGCAGAAATCTCTCTGGAGTTGCAAAATGAAGGACAATCGGCAGCTTTTCTGTTGTAACGAAAAAATTCACCTCTAAGAGGCGTCGAAACCTTCACTGCGTCATCGCCATCAACTTTGTATATAGAAAAGCCTATGGCTTCATTTTTTGAGCCAGCAGCTCTACGATATTTTTGCATCAATGCAATGATAAGTGTGCATTGATCCTCATCGTCATCAGGGTCAGGGTCTGTAATTTCAATTACAAATTGGGGATTGTATGGAAATGTTTGCAGGTAATTGATACAACCTCCAGCAGTAGCTCCGCGGACCCATGCATCTTCGTGAACTTGCATTTCCCATTTCTTGCATGGATTTTCTTCATCGTCATCAACCCAGGTATGTGGCCCCAAATGACAGATGTCTAAGGAATTAAAGTAGTGCACAAAATCCTGAAAAGACATCCAAAATTCACCGTCGCCCCTTTTTGTCAGTTCAAGCTCTTCCTTTTGGTCTCCGTCAATTTCATCCCATTCTTGTGAATTGTCACTCCAAGGACCAGTCCATTCTTTGTCGTTTCCCCAAGGATTTCGTACTCGCACCAAAGGAATTTCTCCGTTATTGGTTTCGACTCGCTTTACGGCCGATATTGTGTATGCGTGACCGCACACAAGTCCGTAAGGTCCAGCTGATTCTCCTCTTCCCGTTCCATTAACCGCAGCACCCATTAGGGAAGAGCGCTCACATGCCTTTTGCATAATTTGGAATAAATTGGTTGGTGGTTCATCCAAATCGAATCTCTCGGACAGCCCACCTGTGAAATCTTCTAAAGCTTCGATATTATTACCGCCGCTGAGATGGTCGTAGGAACCGTGCAATTTTGCATAGGCTTTTTCTAACAAGGCGCTCCAGAATTCACCATTTTCTGTAGACCTCATAAAAACAAGACGACCGTTGGAAGTTGGTAAATAGTCGTCTACAACTACATCGACCTAAAAAGTTAATTCATGTAAATAAATACCAGGTGACGATTCGATGAATTATGATTTCCAACTTATTTGAATGCTTTTATATTTTGGCTCAAATTTAGTCAAAATCAGTATCAAAGGGGGGAAATGGGAAAGTCTACACGCATTAATTACCAAATATATAATACACGAAACCCGTGCACTCATCAGGTAAGAAAACAGTAATTTTATTGCTTTCCTGTTGGCCAAATGGTTTCGATGGTAGCGATTATGTCGCACGAAATGACATTTTAAGACAGTGTATATACTTTGAGAATTTTGTAGTCATAATTAATTTAAAATGCAAAGTTGATAAAATATTTACGATATTTTGGCATATCGTGGTTGAACCATATGACTATCATAATCATGACTTGTATATACGATTTCGATTTACAGTATTGATTTCTACAGTATTCCTTGCATTACACTCAACGAAGCACCACATATTTAGATAGTCTGCTTTTTCTTTAGAACTTCAAGCTAATAACATATATGACATGCCAAACCCTTCTGAAAACTATTTTGCAAATCATGATGAGAATTACAACAGTGTTATCATTATCATTGTTAAAATTTACCCAATGCCCGTATTGCCAAAATCGGAAATGGAAAATTCCGCAATAATCTTCGTGAAAGGAGTTATCTTGAGGAACGACTCGATTAAAAACACTTTCGTTCATTGTAAGATTGGCGACAGATGCAATGAACCAGCAGTCCCCCATTGCGCCTTGGTTGACGTCGAAACGGCTGGCTCCATCCACAATAAATTGAGCATTGCTCACTAATTTGCTTGCTCGAATCCATTCGATGTCTTCTTGAGGCTGCCCAGAGTAAACACTCGAAATGTTAGGCGGAAATTCCTCGTCCTCAAAAAGAGTTCCATTCGCTAAGCAATTCTGTTTGATTACTTCGTACTCCTGAACAGAAGATGCTTTATGTTGAAAACCACTATTTTCTTCCCCATAATAGTACACCGTCAATGGCCCAAGTTCGTATGGCATTTTCAACAGGTGAATAAAAATTTAACTTAAGAACAACTAATTGAGCGCAGAGTTTTTTACAATTAATGAAAGTTTAACAATTGCATGAGAACATTTACTCCAATTATTTTATCGTAAGCCAAGGTCACAAGATTGTGATAAAATAAATTGCTCAAGCTTGTACTGTAATGTCAAACGACTTTTTATTATAAAATTGAAGCTGCTTCTGTTGTAAACATCAAAGATGTACAATATAGCTTATATTCGTGTATTACAAGCAGATAATACTAATTTAATGTTATCAAATTCCAATGTCACATATCCATGAATTATTAAAAGTTTTAATGCTTTATAAGTGAATGTAGCGATAAAAATGATTTTATCTCAATTTCTAAGTTCCCTAATAAAAAACAGGTTGCCAGTTTGTCTGGGATACATGCACCTGGTATTGTCAAAGTATATGCATAGGCAAACTTAGGCATAATATGTTTATTCGTAGTTATGTGCGTTGGTTAGATATATAATACATACGACTGGCTCTTATGTAACGATTTCCTTGTTTATTGAAGTTTGATTAACAAAATCCAAGAGGCAAAGATAATTGTATAATTACTTATCAGAAAAATTATTTCTGTAAAGCATATTCTTGAACAATTACGGCATGATAATTTTATACTGTTTGTTAAGTGGTGGTAACAAGTTATTAATGAAATAAATAAATAGATTAGCGACGCTGATTTCCCAATACATTGTAGACCACCTGATAATCACCCTACTGGTGAACATCAGGGAATTACTAAGGAAACTTCAACTGCAATACTCGAGCTGTAATGTATGAAAAGTTTAAAAAGCAGAATAAAAAATATGAAGCATGTTTTTCATATTTAACTTTATATGTATCGTACAATCACTCCATTAGTGCACATCATCCAAATTTTTCAGTTTAAACCACAAATAATATTTCAGTGAGTAGTTAGTAATCACCAAATCATTTCGTTTAATCCATGACGCTAGAAATCTACCCATTCAATTTTGAAATAAAATTCAATACTCCGCTGAATATTTCACATTTCAATATTTTTAGTGTTACATGTAATATTTTATGAACTGTATTTTATGTACCTCTTTCGGAGTTAGTCTAAATTAAAACATTTTTCTTTGAAATAAAATTCACGCTACCAGGTATATAAAGTAAAATGTATTAATATCTTGACTGTAGCTTGTAAAATACAAATTTTTAGTGTATTTTTATGCGGCTGTGGTATTGATAGTTTTAATCATCATTAATAACTACAAAGCTCAGAACAAGAGCTTTATTCCATTACCCTGATGAGAAGCAGGACTTAATAAAAATTAATTTGTAGTTGCGCCAGTAGACATTGAAAATAACACTTAACCAGCTCAGGTCTGCGAATAAACCGTATTCTCACAAATTTATTAATTATTCAAAGTATCATGAAAATCATGCGCCATTCTATTCCATTCTGCTGATTTCAAGCACAGACTTGTAGGCATTGGAAATCACACAATCACATTATGTGGCCGAATGAATATCTGATATATTTCCAATAAACATTCTTGTTCGTACAAGAACACGACGTGTAAAAAGCCAAAACATCATTACTTGGTGAAGTAAGAGTTGTATATATTCGATTAGGAAATTAAAACGAATGTGCCAAAATAACATTTAATATATCAAACTCTTATATATAGAATTTAATGTAAATTGCATGTTGTGCCGGAATATTTATTTGCAATATATACCGTGCCGTTATATTTTTAATACAAACGTTGTCTCTCATTGATGTAACGTCTACTGTCGTATCGGGGCAAATGTATTCTTAGTGTACTCCGAATAAACATTTTGGATAGACGCATTTTTGCCCGTTCAATTTGTAGGGTGGTCCAAACAATTCAAATATATATCTTAAATTTATTACTTAAATATTGAATGTAGTATATAATAAAACTAATCTTTTCATCGAATAGTGCAAAATTAGGGCATATAAATTAATAAATATTATATAATTATAAATAATTGTAATTTGCAAAAATTGACATCACTTGTCATTTCATTACAAAAATCTAAATAATTAAGATATCAAATTTACAAGATAACAATAAGTTTCAAAATTCTAATGACGAGCGCCACTTAATCTCATATCCAAGGTTGAAATTAAATCTGAATATGTACACAGAAACTTTGGATTTTTATGCATAGTGCCAATAAATATTCAAAAGTTACAAGTGCGACAAATACCTAAAATATTAACAGTGGGACTAATATCTCCACTGCTAGTGGGGCCAAATTAATAATAATGCCAGTTGTATTCGAATATTTACGGTGCATTATAGATATTAAAGTTGTTGACTAAAACTGAGCAAAAATAAAATAGAAGAAAAACTAAGCGCCAAACCAATTACTTTAGATGGATATAACATTCGACTCTCACAAACATCCTACATAATATTACAATGTAGTCAACTTTTGTAAGCCAGCAGAAAGAAGTGAATATACATAAAAATGAATACTACAACGCCAAAAGTTTTTAAAAGTTCACTTTAACCCAACATACAACCAAATCGAATAGTTATTAAAATTTGGGCTCCGATTCGTTCTTCTTGTTTTGTTCGGTGGGCTACCGTGCAGTTTCTATACCAGTTTAAAATGCACGACATTTTGAATTTGAATTCTTACTTGGAACCTTTCAACAACTGTTTGGTAAATATTTTGTTTTACAACAACTTCGATTCAGATTTCAAAGAATTTGAATTTCCAGTTTTACTGGGAAAATATTCCATGAGACTTGTAAATAAAACTTTTGGCAGGAAAAAGTATGGTGAAAGAAAAGAGCTTGTATGGAAAGTAATGAATGGATCAACAATTGAAGTGAAGGATTCGGTGGATCACGCTCCTTATTCGTGGCAATGTATTGTTCATTTCTTTTTATTCCCCTTGTTTCTTGTTCGCAAAGAAAGAAAGAAAGACAAATTAATTTTTTCAACATCTACACTATGGTTTTGGAATCAAATGGATTCCTTCTTAGAGTCAATGGTCGAAAAAAACTTTTACCTGAATGCAGATTTTTATAGGAGTGAATTAACTTTGATGATTCTGGATGATAAGACGACGGGAAATTTTGAATTACTCAAGTCTTGGGTTTCAGCTGCAGTGGAGTTTTACTCACGCAATTCCCATTTCCAATTAGTATTCATTTTGGGCAATGGAACATTGACGCAAACCTACTTTCTAGAAAACATCCAATGTTATGACACAAGTTTAGATATTGCGTGTGAAATAAAATTGAAAACCTGCCGTGGAATGTTTTGCAGAAGATTAGCAATAAATGATCAACGAAAAACCGAAAGCAAAATAAACTTTCAGAAAATGGTTTGGTATATATTGGACGCTAAAAATTTTCGTCACAAGTTTCCAACTGGTGTAATTCAACAGATACAGTCGCCGGAAAAAATAACTTTCAAATATTTTCATAAAAACGACACAGATTTTAATATCGCTTTGTTACACATCATGGCAAAAAATGCAAGTCAGCGATGCCTTGATAAATGTCCATTTTTTAACCCACAATTATATTTTAATACGAGACACCGAACTTGTTTTATCACCAAGTACGAGACATTTAAATTTGTGACCTGCGACGGAGTCAAAGGAAAAAAAAGGATATCTTTTCGTAGTTATGTTTCAAGTTATGATCTGCCGTCGTGGATTCTAATCTTGATCAGCTTCATATTGGTACCCATTGCCTTGAAGACCATTTACTTAATCAAAAAATTGCCTCTTAATCCATTTCTAGTCACTTTTCAAAGTCTGGTTCAGCAGGGCAGTGAATTGGCATCGAATAATAAAAAAGTAGCAGCAGCGTATTTTATTTATGGGACTTGGAATCTAATGGCAATTGTCCTAACAAATGCATATCTGGGGTCAAACATTGCGGAGTTGTCAGCACCAAGGGAATTGGAACTTGTAAAGCATTACAGCGATTTGGTAGAATTAAACTTCTCTCTTTACTGCCCTTTCTTATTGAATACCAACTGGCGTCATCCGTTTTATACTAAGCAAAAACCACGAAAACTGGTGTATCAAACTGATTTTTATTGGCAATTCAAAAAATACTATCGAAATCCCCGTTCAAGTTTGGAAAAGGAAATCAAGCATATCAAAACCATTTTCCCGATCATTTCAGTTCCACGAGAATTAATCGATTCAGAATCGAAAACAATTTTGCCTGAGGCTATTATGGAAAGAATTTTAGGATGCAATAAAACTGCGTATGGTGACTGGTCAGAGGAAATCGACACAACTTATCGCAAGTTGAAAGTAAGAATGAAGCAGCAAAACAAAATTGTGATGAGCAAAGAAGAATTAATGCATTTGAATACTGGGTGGAAAATCACAATGCGATTTGATCCTATAATTCTTCTTCATTTACGAACTCTGCAACATTCGGGGATTTTGAAAATATGGAAATCGATTCAGCAAACTCGGGACATTTTAAAATATAAAGTTCCTGTGGGTGTGGAAACGGAAAATGTAAAAGCAGTTGGTATCAAAGACAGTAATATCGTTACTATTTTTTACATTTGTCTCTTTCTTATTGCAATTTCCGCATTGATGTTTACCATAGAGACGTTTATAAGGTGGTTGATGTTTTCAGTCTTAATACTTTTGTATATTGCGTAAAAAATAATCCTTTATTCGTTTACACTTATATTTGGCATTCGCAGGTTTGGGCAGATTACATAATCAAACAAATTAAATTGCTAATTCGAAGATAAATTGTCGGTTTTAGAGATAAATAATTATGACATAATAAGTTTGCTTAGTCTAATTTATTGAGATACGTTTTATTTTTACAGATTTAGTCATTTGTTAGGCAAATCGGTACAGAAATACCTCTGGCACTGAAAAATTAAATGGTAAATATAAAAGTTCCGATTAGGTAGTAGGAATTAATGTACTAAGTGTTATAGCTGCATATTATACCTATGAGTATGAGAATGATTTCCTAATCAGAAGTCGGAATTCACATTCAGACAAATCAGTTCGAGACTTCGTCATCTATTTCAAAGCTAATTGGATTGTCACCATCAACGGTTGGTACGAAGGTTTAGCCCTTTGCGTTCCGTCAACGAATAATACATCCTTAAGTTGCATTCATTACATGGCATTTAAAACAAATTTTTGCATCATTTTTCTGTTACTCTTTGCAAAATCAATAGAATATGACTGGCACAATCCGAGGGTCTCTGCATTACCTATGGCTCCCCTTATGGGGTGTGCTCGATTAAATGCAAATGCAATTTACTGCGGCTCATTAATAATAAAGTACATAAGACCACCAACCACCTGAATGTCATTTTCGATCATTCTTTGTTAATACCAATGCAATTGTTTAGAAAATAAACATAATTTATTCACAAACTGCATGTAGGGTTTTTCTGTAGTGATAATTTGTTTCAATGTAAGAATTTGTTGGGACATAATAATTAGTGAAGTAGTATATATGAAATATAATGATTTCGTCAGAAGCCTTTACACACAAAACTGGGTAATACGTGTCATTATTATAATTATGCATATTTTCGAACTAACATTAAAACTATAACAATACGATGATCAAAATTAGCAATTTATGTAAATATGTAATATATCATGATTCGTCGCGACAAATACTAAATTAGAATAACAATCAATACCCATTTTAATGTGAGGTCACACAATTAAAAATACTAAGTGATTTTATTAAGGCATACAAGGAAACAGGTTTGTTATTAACGTTAGCGTTTTTATTAATTTATAATATGATATACAAGTAGTAACATACAGCATTAATGAAAAGTGTAGAGGATTATAATTTATTCCTTCCTTCTTAATCCCCCAGTTGATTTACCTTTGTTTTTAATGGTTGTAAGCTGTTTAGACACAGTTCCATTGGAAGTTAATCCTTCAACATGCAAAATCCCATTGATGTCAATCATCATAGTTAATTGAACACTTTGGGAGCCGGCGGAGCCTGCAGGAATACCATTTAACTGGAAATCTCCTAGTAATGTGTTATTACATATTTTCCCGGACTCGCCTTCGTATATTTTAACTTCAAAATGTGTTTGATTGTCTTCATTTGTAGTGTACTCTTTCATCATTTTCGTTGGAATTGGTGTATTTTTGGAAATCAAAGGTTCAAACTCCCCATCGTCCAGTTCAATGCCAATTGAGAGAGGAGTGACGTTCGTCAATTTTATTTTATTCAATTTTTCCGCGTGTTCTCCATTCAAAATCGCAGCATAAATGGCCGCACCACGAGCAACAGCTTACATCAGCATTTATGTTAAGGTTAAGCGCCTTTCCTCTAAAATATTTTTTAAGGAGAGACTGAACTTTTGGAATTCTCGTTGAGCCCCCGACCAGAACAATGTCATCAATGTCGCTCCTTTCAATTTTAGCCTTATCCAAAGCACGTTCCACGATTTCCATCGATTTGTGAAACAAATCTTGATTCATTGATTCAAAAGTTTCTCTCGAAATTTCAACTTTCAAATCTAAGCTATCATAAATGGCATCCAAGCTAACGGTAGCATGGAACGATCCTGTCAAATTAATTTTTTGACGTTCACATTCACTTCTGATTCTTCTTATTCGTTTACTACATTCGGTGCGTTTTTTAACATCTTCCGAATTTTGATCAGTAAACAAATCCATTTTGGTTTCAGATTTAAATTTTTCGACGCAATAATTGACCATGTTAGTGTCGATATCTTCTCCGCCAAGATGAGAGTCACCATCGACGGTTTTAGCATTAATTTTTCCGTTATGTATAGAAAGAACCGCCACGTCAAATGTACCTCCTCCAAAATCGAAAATCAAAACATTACGAGCATTTGCGGAGGTGTAATTCAAACTGTAAGCTACAGCAGCAGCTGTCGGCTCATTAAGAATGCCTAATACATTAAGACCTGCGAACTTTCCCGCTTCCATCGTCGCCGTCTTTTGTTTATCATTAAAATAGGCCGGTACCGTAATTACAGCATTTTCAACGGGGCATCCTAAATGTTTTTCAGCCATTATTTTCAGATTTTTGACAATTTTTGCTGATATTTCCTCTGGCCAATAAGTTTCATCGTTAACTTTAATTTTGGGTTTTCCACTAAAGTCCACAACATTAAATGGCCACTGCTTTATATCAGCTTGGACAATATCATCGTTATAGTATCTTCCTATTAATCTTTTGGCATCGAATATGGTATTTTGTGGATTAGCAAAAGCTTGACTTTTCGCAGCCTCACCAACCGTCTCTTGGCCGTTTCTGTTAAATGCAACGTAACTTGGTGTTGTCATTTTATTATTTTCATTAGGTATGATTGTCAGTTTTCCAGCATTGTAGACAGCAACACAAGAGAATGTGGTTCCCAAATCAATGCCAATAGCTGGATTCACTGGTGTATTTTTACGATTGATATCTTGGTATTTTTTAAAAGCAGTTTGGAACAGGGAAGATAATTCTTCTTCCAGACTTGGAGTTATTTTCACCTGCATTTTGGTATGGATATGTGTCATGGCAATTTCAATCGATTGTTTGTGAAAATTTTCCAACGTCTTATGATGAAGAAAATCTGTAGGTCGCAGATGTACTTTCATCTCATTTTCATAGATTTGCATGGCAGTGTTGCGTGTCACAGTTGTCATGTTGGAATCACTTGCTTTCTTCATGAATTTCTCTTTTGCTGCATTACAAGTTTCGTCTAAATAAAGCTCTAGCTCTTGGCATATATCTCGTATGTTTCTTTCACTAAACGAATAAACAGCTCTTATATTTTGGGTCCACTCATCAAATAACGATTCTTTGATGGCAGAAATGAAGCCGTCATCAGAAATATCAAAAGAATTTTTATTCATTTCATTATCGATCCTGTTTTTCCAGAAAATGAGACATTCTTCCACATTTTCCCTTACCGCTTGTTGGTTTTTTATATCCTTTTCATAAGCCAAATAAAGAATTTGTAGTTGATTCTTCACTTCGTTAAATATTGCTTTCAATACCGCCGAAGGGACATTTTCAACTGCTGAATTAGTAAACGTCTTGTGCATTTCCTGTAGCTTACTTACATTAAGTTTACAGTTGTTGTGCAAAAATTTATCCATGAGTTTTCGATACGCGGAAAGTATTTCAGGGATAAATATTTGCTTGGCCTCTATCATATTGGCAACATTTTGGCGAAACATGTCAAGGTATGAATGATTTTCATTTTCGATTTTATCTTTCAAAACTTGCTTTGTTTTTGTGAAAATGTTCATTGGGAGGCCTTCAATATTCTTCTCAAATTCCGTGAAGCATGAAAGGCTTGTCAATTTTAGTGCTTGTTTGAAATCTGATTCATTGTCACAACTTTCTTCCATCAGGAACTCTTCCATTTTCTGCTTGTATACCTCCAAAGAATTTTCTACTAGTGTAAGTGCATTTTCCTCCAGCTTTCGTAAGTATTCCTTGCTTTGTTGTAATAAACTTGCAAAAAAGTTATCTATATCATCTTCCAATTTGGTTTTTACTTCTGTCGTATCAAATTTTAATTGGTCGACTTTGATTTCATATTGATCCATGCATCTACTTTTAAATAAATCATGCCACTGTTTGAGAAGTTCTTCTTGACAAATGTCAGTCATTTTTCCCATTATAGCGCTTGTGTAATCGCCAAAAACCTGTTTGTATAATAATGCGATCTGATTTTCTGTTTCCAACTGTTTAGCGACAAACGAATCAGATATTAATTTAAATTCATTTGAGAGTTGTTGTGTAAGTGTTTTTCTATACTGAATCTCCATTTGATCAGGCAATTTTTTAAGGTATTTTGACAAATGCTCGTCCAGAGTTTTGGATATTTCTTTGTGGTGGTTTTCAAATGCATCGATTTCGGCTACTTCATCTACAAAGGCTTCCATTTGATTTTTATATTGTTGAAGAGCGTCAGCTATTTTTTTATTTATATCATCATAGCATTCCTCCAGCTTATTTTGATACTGGTTATTCAGATGGTCAAACTTATTGTTAAGTTGCTCAACTAGCCTTGTCCACAACTGCTTCTTTTCTGGAGTGAGAAATTGAGGTACTTCAAATTTTGACTCGATTGTTTTCAAAAGGCATTGATGTTTGTTGTTTAACTCTTGTTCTGTGAAAATGGTCATCTCCGATAGGATCTCCAACATCTCAGTTTGGTATTCCTCCACGATTTCAGCCATTTGTGTTTCAACGTTGAGTTTGATTTTATTTTGCACTTGATTCAAATAATTCTTTGCATTTTCTAAGGTCTCATTTAGGCGAGAATTTAGTCTTTGAATGAAGGAAGTGAGAATACTGAAGTCCGATACACCAGCTTGATTCATTAGAACTTCGTGGTACTTTTGGTACAACCGTAAATGCTGATTTTGAAGAAAATTTGCATCAGGGGATACCTCAAGGTTTATCGCTGTAGAAATTTCATTTTCATAAAGACTAACAATATTTTCTATCAGGGTTTCGACACGCGTGTTTTGTTCTGCTTTCTTGCTAGAATTCTCTTTACCAATTTTTTCGACCTTTGTATTCATTTTAGATTCCAATTCAGATTTGTAGTGCATGGATAATTTTTCGCATGGAAATTTAAAGTTTTCATCAAAGAATTTCAATGTTTGTTCTCTCAAAATGTTTTCGATTGTCAGAATAAATTCGTCTTCCAAAATCGCGTTGGGGGTTTTAAGAAGTTTGAAACTCATTTCTTTTTCGTAATTTGCATAGCAGGTGGCAACAAAGGAAGTGGCTTTTTCTTGGACTTTACTCAATTTTTTGTCGTTTTTTTCATGAAACTCGTTCTCCACTTGCGTGATTATTGAATTAAAAGAAGGTAACATGACTTCCAAAATAATTTTGTTGTTGTCAAAAATACTACAAAACTCGAATAAAACTTTCTGCTTTTCTCGCGTAATGACGGATTGTAGTTCTTCATGCAGTAAATAATTATTCTCCAATGCACTGGTCAAAACCCTTCCAAAATCGTCCAAAAGCTTTTTCGTTTTTCTTCTCTCATTATCTTTTTTCATTTTGTGCGAGAACTTTGATAAGTCAGAATTTTTTACTAGTGTAAGAGCATTTTCTTCGTGATTTCTTAAACATTCCTTGCTTTGTAGTAATAAACTTTTAAAAAAGTTATCTATGTCACTTTCTAATTTGGTTTTTATTTGTGTCATATCAAATTTGTATGGCTGAATTTTGATTGCATATTGATCCAAGCATCTTTTTTTAAATAGATCATGCCATTGTTTAAGAATTTCTTCTTGACATGTGTCCGTCATCTTCTTCGTTATTGCGTTTGTGTAATCACCGTAACATTGTTTGTAGAATATTTCTATCTGTTTTTGTGTTTCCAACTGTTCAACGATAAAAAATTCGCATATTAATTTAAATTCTTTAGAGAGCTGTTGTGCAATTGTTTCTCTATACTGAATCTCCATTTGTTCAGGTAAAAGTTTAAGGTGTTTTGACAAATTCTCGTCCAGAGTTTTGGCTATTTCCTTGTGTTTATTTTCCAATGCATCTATTTCAGCAACTTCATCTACAAATGCTTCCATTTGATTTTTATATTGTGCCAGAGCGTCAGCAATTTTTTTGTTTACATAATCACAGAATTCCTCCAGCTTAATTTGATACTGGTTATTCAGATATTCAAACTTGTTGTTAAGTTGCTCACTTAGCCTCGTCCGCAACTGCTTCTTTTCTGGAGTACTGAGAAATTCAGGTACATCTAATTTGGTCGTGCCTGTGTTCAAAAGATGTGAGTGCTTTGATTTTAACTCTTGTTCAGTGAAATAGTTTCTTGCAATTAAACCCTCCATCATCTCAGTTTCATAATGTGCCACGATTTCCATCATTTGCGTTTGGACGTTCAGTTTGATTTGATTTTGTACCTGATTTAAATGATCTTTTGCATTTTCTAAAGTCTCATTAAGGCGATAATTCAATGTTTGCATGAAGGAGGCGAGAATGTTGAAGTCAGATATCCCAGCTTGTTTCATCAGAATTTCGCTGTACTTATGGTGCAACCTTAAATGCTGATTTTGAAGAAAATTTTCATCAGGAAATGCCTCAAGGTTTATCGCGGTAGAAATTTCATTATCATAAAGATTAACAATATTTTCTATTAGGGCTTCAACACGCGTGTTTTGTTCCGCTTTCTTGTTGGAATTCTGTTCAAAAATTTCTTCGACTTTTGTATTCATCTTAATTTTCAATTCAGTTTTATACTGCGTGCATAACTTTTCGCATGGAAATTGAAAATTGTCATCAAATAATTTCAACGCTTGTTCTTTAAAAATGTTTTCGACTGTCAAGATAAATTCGTCTTCCAAAATCGCGTTGGGGGTTTTAAGAAGTTTTGAACTCATTTCTTTTTCGTAATTTGCATAGCACGTAGCAACAAGAGACGTGGCCATTTCTTCCACTTTTTCAATTTTTGCGTCATTCTTATCATGAAACGCGTTGGCGATTTGCATGAGTTTTAATTTGAAAGATGGTTCAAGCTCTTCTAAAATAATTTTGTTGTTGTCGAAAATATTGCAAAATTTTACTAATAGTTTTTCTACTTCCGGACTAATGACAGATTGTAGTTCTTCATGCAATAAATATTGATTTTCCACTAAATTGGACAAAATCATTTCAAATCCGCTCAAAAGCCTACTCTGTACTTCTTCACTTTTATCGGTCTTTTTTCTCTCGTTAACCTCTTTCATATTGCTCGACAGCTTGGATAAATCCGATTCAAGGTGCCTCCGATGTTTCATTGCAATCTTTTCATCGCCAATTTTTGTCTTTTTGTCAAAGTCCATGACTGCAGCTCGTGTGAGCTTGTCGTTGATATCGTTGAATTTATTTTGTGTTAAAAAGCCATGAATTTCAAGGTACTCTTGAAATTCTTGAGCAAAATTATCTTTGATTTTTTTAACCATCGTCTCACATACGCTATCGGCAGTGTTGTCTAAAAGACTGCCCATTATGGGCATTTCGTCGCTGTTAAATATGTTGACATACCTTTGAAAAATCTGATGTAAATTTTTTCCTTTCACGAGTTCACCTCCAATGGTTTTTACTTTGATTTGTTCGGGACTCAAAAGGCTATCCATTAATGAAGATAGGCATTCGACGAAGTTCGGGTTTAACTCATTGATACTCCCTCTGTAGGCATTTCCCTTGGCCGTTTCGCCTGGATCTGGCATCAGGAAGCAAGTGAGCTCTCCAAAGGATTTTCTCATTGTATTTCTTAACCGAATGGAACTCTCAGGTAGCCCTTCCTTTAAATTCATTTGGTAGTCAAGGAATTTCTGACCACCTAATTTCCCATAATCATAGTCGTCAGGCATGTTCCAGTCCTGAATGAGAAATGTCATTTTTTGATAAATTTTTTCTCCCTTCTGCTCTTCTTTCATAGCTAGTGTTCCATATTGCATGAAGGTTTCTAAATGTTGGAGTTCATCTTCCTGTAAATGTTTGGCGACATTGTAGATGAGACATGAAGAAGTGAGAAGACTGATTCCAACTATAGCAGACCATTCTCTGAAGCTTGTGTGATCATTGAAAACTCCATGAGTGTCCATTACAAACACTGCAATTTCTTCTTCTTTCTCGTTTTTAATAAGAAATGGTCTTGACCATAACCAAAGTCCTATTGATTTTTCATCCAGATCATTTGGAAATGAAAACCCAGTAAGTGGTTTTTTGGAAGTTGAAGTGTTTTCTAGCCAGTTTGAGGTGGAATTTTTCTCTAGAGCAGAAAGGTAACGAATAATGAAATACAACAAAAAAGATTTACCTTGACACATAGGCCCGGCAATCGCAAACAATGCCACATTTTTGTCATTATATTCATTTATTATGTGTTTCAAGTTTCCTGTCAGATTCATCCGAGAAAGTTGGTTTGGCTTCATCTCAATATCAATGATCTGAATAGGATGATCAGATTTATTTGCTTTTTTTCTCCTCTTCTGAAAATATTAATTTATTGATACGAATTACGCAAGATTTTTAACTGTAAGTTTTATTTTACGTTTACGTCGAAAATACTCATTTTGTAATATTATTTCTAAAAGTAAACCTCCCCCGAATTGGAAGGTCTCACAAAAGAGTTTTGCAAACCAAAACTCAGTCACTCAGCCATCGTGGAGAAATTACGCGAATTTGCTCTGTTGTAAGAGTTTAGTGGCTAAGGTACTGAGAAATGAAAGGAAAAGACGAATTGCAAGATCTCAAACACAGTCATCGCAGAAAAAACAATGTCACCGTTGTGTGGTCTGAGGAGATATTATGAAAACAATCGTCCGGATGACCATGAGCGAAAACCCTCCAAGTCAACGTGATAGTGATATGTCATCAACACTCGGGGAATCACACAGTACCGTGAACTAGAGATTAGACCTACTAAAGATTTTAGTAAACTCAAGTTACTAATTACTAATTAGTAAAACTGAATAACTAACTTACTATCAAAGTTAAGAGAAAATGAGTATTACCAACGTTTAGCCATGCCCGAAAACTAACTTTTAGGTTAACTAAAAAAATTAATTTAACTGACTAAAATATTTTAGTGAACTAAAAAATTTTAGTTACACTTTTTTGCGGTACACGCAATTCTAGTGACCATTTGAGCCAACAAAATTTTCCGATTAATCTTGCACTAACTTTTACATCGGATTCAACGCTCTGAAATCGATATCAGTATGCAAATATGTACTATTTTTTGTTACAATTTCCCTTAAAATGGTAATGTGACCGTTCCTAGGTTCTAAAATTGCACTTTTTCCAAATTATTTATTAAAAATTAGTAACTTTTAGTTAACTAATTAGTTGACGAAAAAATAAATAGTAACTTTTTAGTAAACTATGAAAAATCTTTAGTAAGCACGTATCTAACGTGAACCGAATAATATCGCATTTAAAGTCGAAAATAAGAAGAAAAACAAAAGTTCGTAAGCTGTTTTCAACGCCCGACTATTTGAAATTTGAAGGTTTTCATTTACTTGCACTTAAATATAATTTTGGCATAGTTTTATGGCCAATTTCCAATTATATGTATAATGGTATGAAAAAGCGTCTAGAAATAAACGAAATAGTGCAGAAATAGTACACAAATTATAGCTTATTTTAAATGAACAAACGCGTTGTTGAAATAATGAATGGAAAAAATGGAAAAAATCAAATTGAAAACCAAATTTAACTTGTAAGTTAACACATTCGCTGTGCTTTCGACACAAGTATATATTTATTTTCGGATTTTTAATAGCCCCTCTGACATTATTTATTTGTGTTATTTATTTTGGCTGGAAATGTCATCGATTTTCAGTAGTAAAAGTTGCATCAGGGTACAAACTAATTTATGTTATGAATTAACGCCTATTAATGTATTATGCTATTAATTTAATTTGTCCATTAATACCTTAAATTTCCTAATGAATGAATTTTTCGAATTATTTTTTGGCGCAAAATAGCAATTTTTTAAATTATGCAGATTTAAATATTGCATCGAATATTCGATAAAAGGAAACCTAATAAAATTATTATAAGCTTTCATTGTAAAACGTAAATTCATTTGGCTGCGTTTTTATTAGTTGATCAATTGAAAGCGGTCTCTTAATGAATCTAAGAATTAAATTGTTACTAATTCCTTTAAAATCGTAGCATTGTAGCCAAAAATCAATATGATGTTTACCTTTCTCAATTGACACTTAATTAAAATTGATAAATATTGTAATTGCAAATATAGTTACAATTGCAATGTCTTCAACATACATATTACATACACATCTGTTTTATAAATATTTTTAGTGTTTTATTTTTTATTTGTAATCTCCACAACATTTGGGTCTGTAAATGCTCTGATTTATATTTATTTAGGATAAATTATAAATTGGTTTAAATGTCAATGTGCGTCATATCGTGATATTATTCCACGCCAAAGTTGGCTGTGTACAAGAATGTATGCATACTAACCATGCTTCATACATGATACATTGAAAGCAGCAAAAAGCTTACACCATCGCTGTTTAAAAAAGCGGCTATATGCGCGGAATTATTTTGATTGATTTTTATACATTTTCAGCATTGCATTATTTGTAGCTGTCTGCAGATTTTTAACTCCTAAATCGTAGTATAGATACAACCGTCAAATAAAAAATGTAATAGGCAATAAACAAATTGAAAATGGTCACTTTCAAAGGGTCTCATTTTGGACTAGTACAAACTTTCGCACGGGGTCGCAAGAGAGCTGTGACCGGCCGTGAACAAGTGCGTCTCCTCAACTTGGCAAATTTATTTCGACCATGATGGTATCCTTTACCAATACGTATTTTATCACTAAAAATCATATTTATGCATACTCATAGGTGTCGGAACCGTGGGGACATCTGGACACTGTTCCCAAAAAAATTTGGCCGTGGGGACACTGCTAATAAATGTCCCCACAGAAATTCTGAAAGAACTAGATTTTGATAAACGGGCATAAGCAAAGTAATCATTTTACGTCAATTTCTTGTGAAAAATGAATATTTCTGCACTAAAATGGAAGAATATAT
Organism: Pogonognathellus flavescens; assembly: GCA_019776165.1. Lineage (NCBI taxonomy): Eukaryota > Metazoa > Arthropoda > Collembola > Entomobryomorpha > Tomoceridae > Pogonognathellus > Pogonognathellus flavescens. The sequence goes on from JABASD010003293.1 coordinate 19,852, forward strand.
CGATAAAAATTCGCGCTACGCGCGATTATGAGGTATATTCATTCATTGAATTCTCAAAATTATGTCCCCATGCTCATAAACATCTTCCGAAGCCTATGTGCATACTGTAGTAATTTTTATTCAATTTATTATAATTCAGTAACACAAGTCAGTTAGTATTTATTTTTACAGTCCAAACGGAAACAATTTCATTTAAGTAAAAACATCAAGTGTCCTAATTCGCATCTCCTTAACAGTTACGCAACTAAACTTTCAAATTAGGGGGCACAAAACTTATGTTAATAGAATTTTGGTGGTGAAGGTAAAGCCGCGCTTAGCGCAAAGCGAAATATGTTTTCAAAACTAGAAAGTATTAAACGAAAACTACAGTATAATCCGCCAAGCGCCAATTTTTTTGTGCGTTTTTGCATTTGGAAATATGTTGTTAACTTTTTGGGATATCCAGTGTAAGTTTAAAAAAAATTGTGGGACCAGTGCTGTGCGCAGTGTTCCCTCCATAGCAAAGTCTCTGGTTTTAACTAATTTGAAACCATTTTACGGATAGAAACTTTAGAAACACCACTGTTTTGTTGTTGTGAATATTTTATGATTCAAAGTAGAGTTTGGAAAAAAATCGCAATCGGCTGGGGAAAATTATAATTTATATACTAAAATAGAAATATTATTTTTGTATACTATGCAATACAATATCATGCGCTGCATGATTAAAAGCAGAAGCAACTTTTTAATCACTGTGCTGGAATTTCTATGGTTAATGCCAACAGTAAAGTGATTATAGTGATAGGTTTACACCCTGAAAATAATCTTTTAATCCACGCAATAGAACTTTTTCGACATATAAGTGTGCATCCAGGAAGCAACCCCTTCGTTAATATTAATTTTAATCAGAGTTAGTTTTTTACCAGCATGTTTCCTTAACAATCAGCCGTTTGGCTAAAATGGCCACTAGGCGGTAAAAATGGTAGATAAAATTACCATGTTTTCTTCCAAATAAATTGCATTTAAACAAAAGAAATGCATACAAATATCAAATTAACTCTTAAACTTTATGTAGCATAATAATTCATAATTTAAAATGACGTT
>JABASD010003294.1:0-20929 GCA_019776165.1 Pogonognathellus flavescens
GCTTAGTACCCTTAGCAAGTTCAGCACTTTTGACGAAATCCATCAGTGCTATTGTCAGCTGATGCCACAGACGCTTTGTGTACAAGTCGTCTAATTTCGACCATTCTCTTGCTATCGTGGAATCCACTGCACCTACTTCCTGCTCCCGCAGATATTTGCTAACGTCTCGTACCATTTTGATGATTAACTAAATAAAACAATGAATTTAAACATATTATAAATAAATGTCACGACTTCAACTCTTCATATTTAAATAAAAGTTTTTCTCTAGTCATAATGATGGATATGAATGGAAGTGGAATGAATGAACAATCAATTCAATTAAATATAATTCATAATTAATTTACGTATAAATGACACTTATGACTTCGTCACTGAATAAAAATTAATAAAACAGCTACTGTTTTTTAGTAACTGCAATCAAAATGTTCAAACATTAATCAAAGTTTGAGTCTCAAATTACCTTTTGGGACGAAGAACAGTAAATCCTTTGGATGATTTTGTTTTATTTTCTTGCTGAAAGTGTCTGAACAGCACCCACAGTCGTTTTTGATTCCTGTCTAGCTGAGAAATTAGTGAAAATGTGATTAATATTTTGTTAAAAATAAAACCGAAATTGAGAATGACAAATCTTTCACAAAGTTACAAACATGACAAGTAATTTTTAAACTTCGTGCATATCACATCGGTATCCAATAGAAGACTTCGTAATGCAAGAATCTCGAAGATTTCTTTAGGCGCGAAAGTTGTATGAGGCGGCTACCTCAGATTGTCAGATTCTACCGATTTTAAAAAAGATACCTGAAGATTTAGTAATAATAATATTTAATGTTTTTAATATTTTATTAAATCTATATTTTATATTAATTGATACAGGTACCCGTATTTACAGGTGAGGTGGCAGTGTCAGAAGTTTCTTTGCAGCATATTTTAAAACATGACATGTCATAGATCATTCGGTGTAAAAAATAAAATTGTATCAAAAATTATTTCTTTATTTATTCCACAGGTCTAAGATATCTCGTGTGAACTTCCGGCGATTTAAGACATCAACAATGGCAGCACAGTATTTTCCAATATTTAAATTCGTTAAAAAAAGTCATGCTGATTATACTTTTGAAACAACCATTAATTCGAATGCCGAAAATTCATGTGAGAAGCATACTGAAAAAGATAATGACACTATTGACACTCCAGGACCAAAGCTACATTGTATGATGTGCTTTGAAAAGTGTATTTTTAATGTTGACAAAAATGGAACCGATAATGACGATGAATACTTTTTGCGATCCACTGATGTTTTTGAAACCTGTCTGAAAATGTTGAAAGTGCAGATGATAGCACCAATGCGATGGAATTTCCGACACGAAGTTCTTCCCTTTTGCAAGGAATGCATGCCTGTACTTGAAAGAGTAACTAAACTCAACAACCAGTTGAAGTTTGTGAAGAAACAGATAAAGAAAACGTTATTGGATATTAAAATTAAGATTATTAAGTCACAAGATCAAAATCTAAAGAGAATGACTGTTCCTTGTGGGAAAAAACGCGGAGTTGTAGGATCAGCCCCGTATTCGGAGAAAGTGGACTATTTTAGAAGTTTGGCTATTAGAGGTAATAATATTTTCAGTAAGAAATTAAGTATAGGTTTTTATTAAAGATACTAATTTGTAAAAATAATGATTCATTGTAAATATTTCACAGATTTTGATCCCGATGTTCAACTGTGGAGAAAAAACATTCTTTTTGAAACTAATGTTGGCTGTCAGGCAAATCTTTCCAAGGTCTATGCATGTGACCCAAAGAAAAGCTCTGAAGATTTAGTTGTTGAGAGAACATCTACAGCTCCAATGCAGAAATCGGCTTCAAGTGTGCTAACAGAGCCAGAGTTGATTACCTCGTCCACAATCTTTGAAGAGAAAAATATTCCTTATAAATTAACCGATCTAAAGCCGGCATCAACAAAAAAGTCAACAATTAATACCAATCTGGTCGAAAAGACTGATAGTAGTGCCGAATCAAACGTCTTTCCAATTCCTAATGCAGTGCCCAACAAGAAAGTTCAGATAATCAAAAATAATCCCGTCATTAAAAAATGCCGTTCTAGTCGTCGAAAACTTTCTGCGCGCAATAAGCCTGAAGTGGACGATTTCGTTAGTATTCTTGGTGTGGAAAAAACAAGCCAATTGGAAGCTAAAAAGAATTTCAGAAGTAAATATTCAACTTAAAGCGATACATAGCTTGCAAATGTGAAGTATTTCATTGTACACATTGAATAGTTGATTATTTTATATATAATTGTCTTAATTGTATACATTGTTATTTATACATATTTATTTTATGTAATGAGTGTAATTATTATAATTATGTAATAATAATGTATGTTCTATGTTGATTTCTAGAAATTGGATCTAACTTTTGGCAATGCAAGCTCTGCCAGCAACGTTTGGCTCGGTCCTCAAACAGCCAAAGCCACACCCCAAATTTTAGTCGTCACATTAATCAAGTTCACAAGAAACTTAAACCTTATCAATGCACATTGTGCATGAACCTCTACACAAATATAACAAACTGTAGGTCGCATATACAAAATGTTCACCTTTCGTCCGTCTTTTCTAAAATTGTTCTGCCAACTAGCAATAGCAAAGTCATCTCAGATCAACAGGTACCTGTTGGGAAACTTAATGAAGTAAAAAGAGATGATTCAAAAAGTACTATCCGGTAAGAAAATGTTTTGCAATAATAATAATAACAGCTCAACTCAACAAAATCTATATCTAGCGTTTAAATATTTGTAAACACTTTTCATTTGTGTATTTTAGAAGAAGACAAAAGATTAAAACAAGTTCGGTTTTGATAACTGGTGACATCATACAGTCTTCTAAAGGAGGAAGTAAAATGGAAGAGCAGAAAGTGAGGAATCGTGGACAAACGGACTGTTACGATATATTTTTTGAAAGTATGTTCAATTTAACACATGTCTATGTAATGGCATGGTATTAACATCTATTGCTTAGCATGAATTGGAGAATTGCGGTTCTCTTATTATGAACTCAATTAGCTGTTAATTACTTTATTAATTTATGTATGTCTATGATTGTTATAGAAAAAGACGTATATCATTATTGCAAGTTATGTGCATCCCAAATATTAATGCGGAGCAACTTAAAGCGGCATGTGTTAACTCAGCATGGACCACTAAGTAAATTCATGTGCACATATTGTAGTAATATCTTCCCGTTAAATCAAGAGCTTGAGACACATATGAAAAATGATCATATTGGAGAAACTAATCATTCTGTACATCCCACAGTAGAAAATGAGAGTGCAAAAGGTTAAAACTTGTTTGTGTTGTACTTTCATGAAAGCAATATGATATATTCCCTACATTTTACTTCGACTATCTCTATAATCTCTATCCATCTATGTAATAAACACTAAGTCAGTCTAAGCACAGATATTATTTCAATTATATTATACTTTTGATAATTATACTGCCAATTTTAATATAAATTAATCTTTCTTACAGTTGCGCAAAAAGTAATAAGCGATGAGGACTGTGAATCAAAAAATTTACATATCAAAACAAATGATAATGAGATATTTCAGCACAGTGAAATGTATCATATCAAATTTAAAAGTGACGAATTGATTTCCCAAAATAACGTATTGCAGCAGCGTGACGGACAAAACATTGAAAAAGAGCCCAGTAGACATAGGTGCGTACATCAACCGATCAACCTCACGTTTTTAAATCAATTTGATTCTATTTCTAGTGCGAAATATGTCTAAATTAGTATGATGTGGTTTATTGTTGAAGCTATAAATATTTACTTAGTAATACAGCTTACTTTAAAGCAGCAACAGTATTTCAACTAATAATTTAATAACTCTAATCGATATTTTTTTAGTTCTCCAAAAAAGGAGAAAAAATTCACTTACCCTGCGCACATTGAAAGAGGAATTGTCTCGGAAAACAATGCGGCACAACACTTAGCAAAGTACTCATTAAGTAAGTACATAATATCCCCGATCTAATACTAACATGACATTTTATTAATTTACGAAATGATTGTGCAGTACATCGATATCACGATATTGACGTACCCAGATCGAAATACGTTGATATTGCACATTGTACACAGTACACGTTATTCCATACACTAAGTAAGTTTCATTTATCTGCAATCTTTCATTCCTTATTTTTTTCAGAAAAAGGAAAAGACAATATTTGTAAAACCTGCAATAAAAAGTTTTTAAAGATGAACAAGTTGTTTCGACACATAATCCAGGTTCACAAAGTGGCAGGAGTAGGATATGTATGTAAATACTGTAAACATCGTTATTACTCAAAGGCAGACTGTGCTCTTCATATTCGAGTTCAACATTACATGGAAAAGCCTTTTGACTGTGCATTCTGCAAAATTAGCTTCTCTAGCAGAGGAGGAAGACGTTTACATCAACTTAATTGTGCTCAAGCAAAAAATTAAGTCACACTATAAAATTGCACTGAAATGAGGAAGTGAATCCTATTACAATGTCTTCATTAGACTAATGACAGGACCACATTTTTTATGACAATTTTTTAAAGATTTTTTTACACAATGATACAAAAGCCAAATCTAATATTATGTAGTTGCAAATGTTTTATGTTCTTTAATTAACAGTATAATAGTAATTATAAATAAATCATTTTTGCTTTTATTCAATCTCAAAATGATTACATTTCCTGGCAGTTATTTAGAAATTATTCATTAGTTATTATTTGTTTTTGTCCATACATGGTACATATTGTGGAAATATCATCAAGCTGAGATGTTATAAATGCTAAAATTGTATATTCACAGAAATCTAAAGAATTGACAGGTACCTATACACAGATAATTGACCAAAATAAAGACCTTGTAAGTTCGGTCTTAATAAATCAGTAAGAAATATGTAAAACAATTTAAATACAAACTAAAATTATGCTCAAAGCAATCCTTGTCGCTTGAGATCCTCAAATGTTTTCTTATTTACAACATTTCCCATGGAATCTTCGAATTCTTCTTCCTGTTCTGGAAGCCAACGTTCGGCTGTTTTCTGCCCTTTTAATTTGTCCCACACTACGAGAAGCATAAAATATTTTGAGTTTAATAATTAATACCATAAAGTTTGTAATAAAATTATTTAGTCATCATTAGCCTTTAGATATTATATTATATCATTGTTAATTTATTCTTACATCCCAGTGCGTCCTCAATTTGTGTAACATTAGCAAAATGCGCGGTGTTCGGAATACCTAAACATCTCATCCCGTGAGCATGCCTCCACTCCTGTAAAATATTATGTGATTAATTATAAAATATATAACTTTTACTGTTAAATGAAAAATTCATTAAATTCTTTTTCGTTACCGCAAAATGACGTTGAAATGCCTTAGGTCCTTTATATGTAAAGTTGCCACAAATTTCACAATTGTAACTAATGTTCAAACCATGCAGCTTGTACAGCCAGTAAGGAATAGGCTGAAAATATTTAATAGAAAGTTGCAATATTCAGTGGTAAATGGTTTAATTACATTGAAAATTATTTTTCGTGTAGAATAGTCAATATTAGGAAATACCTTTCCATCCCAACCCAAAGGAAGATTTTTGGGGTTATATGGAATATCGTCATCATCATCATCATCTGAATCACTTGCGTTGTCTTCCTCGTCAGATTCCTCACGTTCTCCTTCGGTTCTTGCTTGTTTTCTAGTCACATTTTCTTTCGTAGCTGCCCTTTGTTCCGACAACAACTCAGCCATTCGGTATATTTGTGATTCTAAATTGGCAGTTTCCCTATTTTTGGATGCATCTTTATTCTTCCCAGAACTTTTTCCAGGTTTTGATTTAGCGAATAGAGTTGGGTCAATGTCTTCCAAAGATTTTCCTTTGGTGCTGAAGAGACGTTGGGCTCGTTCTTCCAAAGTTCTAAAAATGAGCAAAAATACAATAAGCATTTTTAAATTAGATAATGTTGCAACAAGATCATCCAATCTTTCACTCATTTATTTATGTTTGTGTAACTATTAGTCATTACCCTCCACATTTGAGTCCTAAGGCAATTAATGCAGATTTAAGACGATCCAATCCTAAAGAAGATAATTCTTCTGCGTCAGAAAATGCTGACAAATCTAAATGAGCTCCAGTATGAGTTAGGGCACCAGCGTGCATTTCCTTAGGCCAACCAGGAAAATGTCCACTGTCCCACTGTAGTAGAAATTCCTTTTGCACATCCGTAAGTATTGTATCAAAATCAGTCAAAGGTCTTATTCTTGTCAGAAAGTAATGTAAATACTCCAAAAGGCTTTCCAGATATTTTCGATATTCAAAACCTTTCTTTTCTTTAGGTATTTCGAAAAGTCTGTCAAAAACTCCCAAATAAGTAATGTAGTCGACTTTTTCAACCCCCTTTAAGTTTAAATATTTTTCATGGTGTTCGTTCAGATCCAAATATTTTCCGTAGCCTTCTTCATCACTGAATTCCACCAGATTCATATAATCTTCGTTATTTGCATCCCTCATTTTTGAATACTCTTCAAACTCCACAGACATCGGCACAGAAACTTCGTGGGGATGTTTTCTATAAAACTCTTTGATCGATTTCAAACGATTGTAGAATTCGACGAATTCATTCGGTCCCGACAGAGATTGAATTTCTTCTTTACGCTGTCCATCCTTATCTTCGTAAAGGTCCCGAAGGCTGTCTGCACATTCCATATATCGCTATAAAATGTAATAAAAGTTTATCTTCAAAACTCAGTAACATATTTTATGTACTTTACTAATTAGTATTTAAAAATAGAAATAAATAGTAATACCTGTTAATAATTTAATAATAATAATAAACATTGCTTAACGCATGTAGCCTTACATCAAGTAGCATTTTTGTTCGGTGTTCCGAATTTATTTGATCCCTGTGCTAAAAACGTTAAAAAAATTCATCGTCATTTGTACAAATCATTTCAATCAAAATCATACATAATAATTAATTTTGTCCAATTTTCTAAACATTATTTTGACCTTCCCGGACAAATTTAACGCCAGGTTTTGAACACACAAACTTACGGACAAATAAAGATTGTGTGTATTGATCAGAATTTAATATCTTACCGAACTTTTCTTGTGTAAAAACTCTTTCACCATCGCGTCGATACTTCTTTCTCGTTCTTCATGGTATCTCCTCTGTTGCTCAATTATTGTTTCCATTTTTCTTAATTAAAAACTCTTTTTAGAATATGTTTCAAAGTTCAGAATTGTTGTTTTTATCAAGACCAAATTCGAGCCTTCGGCATTTAGGACCATAAATCAATCGTTCGCACACTCTTTACGCATTGTACGAAAATGTACGTACAGTTCTGTATTTAGTCTTCCTGCAAACGATGCGAAAAGCCCCAGATTGAGTTTATTGAGTCCGCTCCGCATCATTTTTGGCGAAAATTTTTGGCAAAAATCTTTACAATCAATTTATCTTTTGTATATCTTTACAATCTTGATCAAATAAATTTTTAATTCAATTTTTATTCCTCGTGAACATATGAACACGTTTCCATTTTTATTAATAAATATAAAATATTGATGGGGTATGTGTGTTAACTTGTTTAAACGCATGTATAATGATTAATTGATATTTTCTGTACATTACAGGCTCACCGAAGTTTAATTTCAATATGCACAAAAACTTACTTCGCAAAGGGTCCTGAAGTCGGATTTAAAAGCAGCAAAAACTCCCATGGAGTTCTCATGAAAATTATTCCGACTTTGTACACTACGCCTCATTCTCGAAACATATCACTGAATGTAAGTTAAATTTATTCTTAATTCAATTACAATGGTACAAATAATTAACTGCGTTTAAAGAATATTGAAGCTGGAAATGCATAAAGATTATGGTAACATGATGTTACGATAATCTTTAGGCATTTCTAGCTTCAATATTATATGTTACTAACATCAATATGCAAATGATAATGTTCAAACTTTTTAGTAGATATACAAAGTTAAAAATGATTTACATAAAGCATAGCATGAATATTTTGTCCATAAGTTTATAATTTATCGGAATCCTGTAAACTTCGTTTCAGATAGTTTTGGCTGAACTGTCAAAAAGATATATTCCTAGAAGAGCATTGATGTACGTTCCAGGAAATGATGAGAGGAAAATAAGAAAGATTCCAACCATGAACGCTGACTGCGTTGCTTTAGACTGTGAAGATGGTGTAGCACCTAACATGAAGGTTATCTTTTCAAAACCTAACCAATTTTAATTTATCGTCAATTATTTGTCTGTAATTCTTGCTTAAAACGACTTTTCGTATCTAGTTGTAATTAGGTACAGCTACACTTCAAAGTATTAAAGTAAATGTTAAATTAGAAAAACACTACATATTTTTATCAACAGGAAGAGGCTAGGAAAACTGTACGTCAAATATTGGATTCCGGTTCAATCAATTTTGGGAGAACTGAATGTACTGTTCGTGTAAATTCCGTGGACAGTGGCTTATGTGAACAAGATTTAGAAGTCATAATTCCTACAAAAAACTTACCCAGTTCAATTCACATCCCTAAAGTAGATAGTCCTGATCATTTAAAATGGGTATTGTTACTATTTGTATTTAAGTCTCAAATTACAAGTCTTTTTTATACAAATAATTATCAAGCGGACTAACTGATATGAAAGATATGATTTTATTATTTATCAGTTTGCACACACAGCCACCAAGTATCTAAGTGCTACTTCGTATCCGAAAAAAGTCAATTTAATAATTTTCGTTGAGTCAGCCCGGTCTATGCTTGCCCTTCCTCAGATATGTCAAACTGCTTGGGATTTATCAGAAAAATACAATTTTGTTCCGGATGCTCTTGTTTTCGGGTCTGACGACTATGTAGCTGATATAGGTAAATTGGGCTCTATAAATTCCTTTCCATTTTACGTATTGTCTTCAATTTTGCTAAAATGTCCAAAGTAGTATGTGTAAATTGGTGTATATAAGCAAAAGTAATGCTGGTAATTTATATATTAACTAAGTAAATACCGGTAACTCTATATTTTCGGCATAAGCTTAACTGGTAACAACTTTTGTGTATGTGTAATGTACTAATACTGTTAATTTTATATTTCTCGTTTTTCCATAGGGGCAACAAGAACTAAAGAAGCTACAGAACTAATGTTCTCTCGGCAGTACATAGTCATGGTCGCCAAAGCATTTAAACTTCAAGCAATCGACATTGTTCACATTGATTTTAAAGGTAGTCTTGAACAATTTAAGAGTTTTTTTTCTTTTCTCACGTAATGAATGAATGAAGGAACATGTACTTTAAATGTTATATACGTGAATATATAGACGAAAAAGGTTTACGAGAGCAAGCAATAGAAGGGGCTCTCATGGGATTTACAGGAAAACAAGTAATTCATCCTGGTCAAGTGGCTGTGTGCCAAGAAGCATTTTCTCCATCTCAAGCAAAAATTGAGAGGGCTAGGGAGCTCATTAGCGCTTTTGCTGAACATCAGAAATCTGGAAAGGTTGTTACATTGTCATTTTACTTAATTTACATTTAAGCCCTTACTTCATACATTGAAAACCTTGTTTCCCACAATACCAAGTCTCACACTCGTGTAAATTCACTAAAATTAATAAATGCTTCGTTTCTTAATAAAGGGTGCATTTAACTTCCGCGGAACAATGATCGACATGCCGTCAGTGAATCAAGCAAGGAACATTGTCCAGTTGGCAGAAGTCGTAGAGAGAACTAAACAATATTAAATCAAGATTACAATTCTACAGAAAAGTATACTAACACTATATAAATGAAAATATCACTGACAATTGTACACGAATTAAGGAATAGTTTCATGATCTTACTGTTGAATATGAGGTGTCTAATACCATATTCAACAGTAACGTAACATGAACAGTAACATATAGAAATGTATCTATACTGCAATATTATGTGCATAGTTGCTCTCTTTTCTTACTTCTGAAGAAACAACAATTTCTATATTTTAGTATATATAGTAGGTGCTTTATGCATGTTTATAATTGTTAGTGGTTAAAAGTGGTTGAAATCACTGATATACAAATTGTATATCGTTGACAGTGTCTTAAAGTGTCTTCCAGGTAGTCTTTGAAACGGAATATAGATTGTATTTAATGAGCTAAAGTTTTCGGATATTATTTCTCAGGATATACGATTTAAGCAATATGCAGTAAAGAATAAGTATAATGTATTGTCTATGTCTGTATAAAATAGTCAGCTCAAGTAGAGAACCGTTTCCTCGTGTGCTAGTGATAAGACTATCTGATGCACTTACGTACATTAAACATGACTCTCTATATCTACTCTCTATACATTAACAGTTGAAATCCATTTTAGGTAGATGCATACGATGTTATTGCAAGAAAGAGACACTTTAGGTATATACATTATTATTAGCAAATTATTATACAGTTTATCACATAATAGTAATCTAGTGTACTTTAGTGTAGTATAAAATTAAGTGACAAAATTGTTTCTAGCAATCATAACGTGGTGCTACTGCTAATTATAAGTACAACTTGTCTGAATCACAGTATAAATAAAATTACTGCTGTACTTGGTAACAAAATGCGCCCATGATTTTCTTAGCTAGCACATTTATTTATAACTAGAACCTAATTAATAATACAGTTTGTACCCTAACTGTAATACTGCTTGCTGTTTGATTTCTGCTATACGATTTCTACTTTACGTAACATTACAACGTACACAGTGTATGGTTAGTGTAGTCTTATTGTTAGTCTTAAAACATTGAGAATCGAGACTACAGATATACACGTTTTTTATTAAGCAGATGAATTATATTGTCGTCTCAGCTTCAACTTGCATACATAAGTACCTTCATGCAAATTGAAAATAAAACCCGTCATAATGTAACAGACTTTTATTACATCTCTAGACAAATTAATGATCTTTGGCTGCGTTCCATAATATGCAAGAGGTGCATTGTTCAAGGGCTTGTTCTGACAATCCTAATGTAAAATTAAGATGGTTATTGCATGTGGTGTGTGTTAACGTTTTCCACTGTTATTACAGTAGTCGAAGTATTACATGCATAGAACGTCAGTTAAAAACAAGAATTACGGCAGTTTACTATACTTATTTAATACGTACATTACAGCATAGTGATTTCATTAATATCATACGTTCATACGTTTCTATCTTATCTTCTATAGCTTTGCTAATAATATGTAAGCTACCTAATATCCTAGCTACTAGCTATGCTGGTTGCATTTTGTTAGAGCAAGCATCTGCAACAAAATTATTCAGTATATACTGCAGACTCAAATTATTAGACATTTATTTAGTGAAACCATGCATTTGTCAAAGAAGCTCCCTCGGAGCCAGTGAGAAGACTCCTGTTTCTGACTTGTCCCTTTGCAAATAAATATTTCATTTTCTTTGTGTACTTTATCCAAGCACAAGACTAACATAATATTAGCAGAATTAGCACTGTCCATCCATAATATTCCACAATCCGGATACAAGTAAGTACACTATGACTTGAGACTGACAACGTATTTACTAATTCCGGTAATTCCGGAACTTCACTTTCTACATATTGTGCAACTTTTGTGGATTTGTAGAAACTGGTATTTTTGTACATTCTGGTTTATTAATAATTAATACAGTACTGAAAAGGTACATACATAGTAAATCGTACTAGTTTAAATAATAATATATCATACAACTATTTGCTGCAGAAAATGAATATTGCTTCCGAAACACGAATTCCGAAAATTCCCATCTTCATGGCCGGTGTTCCCGGAGTACAACCGGTTTTGGATTCTGAATTATCGAAGAAAATTTTGAAGACGGCTTCTGATATGAAATTGGAAAAGGCGTAAGTTCATATTTAATTTGGATAAATGCATCTGTCTGTATAGGTAATCGTAGAGGTAATACAATATGATGCATTGCCACTTAAATAGCGGCTTGTTGACAATCTGAATTTCAAATCTGCTGCAAACTTTTACATTTGGTAGAGAATCTTTTTGTGCATTTAATCAGCCTTGATTCGTAGTTTGCAAAACTTGCTACGCGATCTCGAAGAGCTCTCCCGGAAAAAAGTTGTGAATTCCATGAAAAAGGTGAAACTGTCTGAATAGCAGGATTTCATATTCTTTTTCCGCGAGAGCGCTTTGAGAACGCGTAAAACAAGTTTGTAAACAATAAATCATAGGTCATTAAACGCGTAAAAAGATTCTCTACAAAAGCTGCATATAAGTTTTTGTACAGATTTGTAACGCAGAATGTCCATTAGCCACTGAATGCATCATTTAAAATGGTATAAACTCCTCTAAATGATCTTTTATTTTGACCCACATTAAAAAACGCAGTGGAAAATTTCCTGGTTCGATGTGCGTGCCACTGTCGAAAGAAAACATGAAGCTTTTATCTGAAGAAGACTACGTTGTGTCCATCAAAATGGATGGTACCCGGTATCTTATGATAATTCTTGATGAAGATGTATTCTTCATTAATCGTAATTCCCAAGTTTTTCAGACAAGCGGTGATATCAGTAGACATCTTAATTTTTGCAATTCTGAGTGCAGTAACGGGAACAACACGGAACTTCCGATAGGACATTGGGGAACGTCACTGTTGGATGGTGTAAGTTTTAGAATATGATAATTTTTAGTTAAATATCACGTTATACATACCTCCGTATATCTATACTTACATAAAAAATATATTATACCTAGAAGTCCCTATCTATACTATAGTCATTCCCCCAAACTAATTTCTACTTTGTATTTTAGGAGATGATTCTCACGAAATCGAATAAATCTCCCATATTTATTGTCTTTGACGTTCTATGTCTCAATGGTACAGTCATGACAGAATGGAACTTTGAGGATCGCATGAAATTCGTCAATATGGTAATTAACATATTTTTCACTCCATATAAATGTATGTAATCGAAATGTATTTGAGGTTTCATATGTACATAATAATAAAAATTAAACCACAGCTCACTTACAAACATGTAGAGCCGTTTGTAATACAGAAAAATAACTTCTACCCGTTGTCCGAAACCGAAAGCCTATTGAAAAAGGAAGTGCCTTTTCTCACCGACGGTCTGGTCTTCACAGCAAAGAAGAGGGTACCTTTTATAGCCGATGAATTGATGCATTTGTTTATAAAGCATCCTAAATAAGAGGATTAACTGAAAAAGTTATTGAAATATTTATATACACATTTCCAGGCTTACAATTGCTGGCCAACTGTTCCGGGAGTGAACGATTACGTTTTGAAGTGGAAACCTGGCCATTTAAACACAGTTGACTTCTTGTTAAAGCTGGCAAAACAAGACAATAAAAAGTAAGATTGTTTTCATGCAATTCGCAGCCCCTTATAAAAGCATAATATAATTTTCCATATTTGCAGACTAGGGCAATTGTACGTTGCGGACAAAGAACTTGCGTTTGCCACAATAAAAGTTATAAGTCCTGAGCTGGAGAAATTGGACGGTAAAATAATCGAATGTAGGAAGCAAAATGACAAGTGGGTATTCTACAGGGACAGATCGGACAAAAACATGCCCAACACGATTGTGACCACTTTGGGTACTAATTATTACATGAATCTCCTTAAAACTTTAAATTCTTATGCTAAATATTATTTAAGTAACAATTGCAAACTCAATAATTCTTATTTTAATCAGATACGCTGAAAAGCATCGATGATGCAATTTCTGAGGATGAGCTTATGAAGTTTATTGGCATTTCTGGCTACACGAACAGTATAAAAAATTAAAATACAATGTTCAAAAATCTGTTCCAAGATACAAACAATTTATTCATAAATAGCAGTGACAGATATAATGTTGTACTTGTACTCACAAAACTAAAAATTAACTTTACAACTCGTCTCGAACAATTAATTCGTATCTAAGCTGCATTTTTTGTATGAAGCAAGCATGAGGTATGTATCGTTATAATACTATCGTGTTATTCTTTTTACTGACTCTTTTTTTAACATGTGCAAAAATACTGTTAAATGTATTATTTTTCATGATGATATTTTGTTCATTTGTTTGTGTGCTTTGGTTAAACTCGACTTCTTGTTAACTTACTCTAATATTACATAATTGCTAGTGTACTTCTGTATGTATTTCATTGCTGACTAAATTGATTGACTCGTTCGCTTTGTTTACGACATTTCAGTGGTTCTGTGTACATTTAACCTAATAGCACTCACGTACTCACCCACCACTCTCTCCATATAGTGGAATTGATTGTTGGACAACGGTTTACCCTCGAGAAATCCTAAATGACCACCCCTGGACGTCACAATTAATGCAAGCTGAGAACCCAGTGCTTGTGCTTGCTTGATAGGCAAATCTACGACAAATAAAACACATTATGATTCAAGATATAGTTTACTTTGAATTATTTAGGCTTAAGAAACTCTAGGTTAGGCTTAATTACTTTGTTCCGGTTGTAGGGGATCATCTAATGCGTTAAGAGCAATGACAGGAATGGGAAACTTATGGACATCACAGTCGACAGCACAAGCTTTGTAGTAATCTTGATATGAAGCGTAACCAAAATCAGGACATGTAAAGCTGTTGTCAAATTCACGAATTGTCTTTGCCCGAAGAATTTTGTTGAAATCCCAACAACTTCGAGATTCAAGGACAGATCGATATCTAAAAGAAACAATTAGGTTTAATTTTATTGTAATTACTCAAAATTTCATATAGGTACAATTAAAAAGTTTGAAATTCGGGTTACCTGTTTGCCAAGTTTTTGAGATCATGCGCCATAGCATAATTGACAATGTATTTGTTTACCAAATTTTTTTCCAAATTTTCGCTGCCAATCATAGGATCCCAACATATGGATAGAATCACAATTGTGAGAAATGATTTTTTAGCTTCTTCAGGACGATCAACCAAGTAACGTGACAAAAGCATTCTGAACAAAGGAACACAACATAATAAATGTGGTGGTCAACACATAAAACTTGTGAAGGCGATAAATCGTATAAAATGATCGTACCCTCCCAATGAAGCTCCAACTGCCATCATTTTAACTCCAGGGTACTTTTCTTTCATGTAGGCAATAACTTCCCTGAGATCCGAGTCATTGGAGGCACAGTAAGCCCGAGGAGTTGTCAAAGGCACATCACCCTGTCCCCGATAATTGACAAACACGACCGAGGCACCAGCATGAATAATGGACAAGGTCAATGTTTTTATATATTGCGTCCGAAAGGAAGAAGTCAAGCCTCCAAGTAGTAGAACCACCATCCTGTATTAAACAACAATACATTATCTTAAAAACAGAGTACATGCTGGCATTTTGATCAATAAACACCCGAGTGCTATAAACTCATAAATTATGTGACTGCATTTGATTGTATAAATGTATCATAAACACGCGACTAACCTTTCTTCTGGTTTTTTGTTTTCTAACTCTTCTTCGCCTAAAATGTCAACACCTACTTGTCCACCATCACTCAGTTTCAGAATCTCTCTCCTGTAAGGCAAATATAGAAATCGAGACACTCGGCATTTCAGTCCAAGTGCCGATTGCAATCTACCTTCCCAAGCATACCAAGACGGCCAATATTTCTCCTTTAAACTGGGTACATTGTCATACAGGAACTGGCGTAGTGTTGCATTGCTTGTGTATATGACTGGTTTCTGCAAACAAACAAACACGTACATACATCAATCCCAAACCAAACAAACATGTACATAAATAAATCCCAAAGCAAACAAACCATATAGAAATACTTAATGTAAAATCAGAGACCATAATTATTAGAATGAGTCACTTACCCGGGCGACATTGAAAACATAATAAGCCATTAATGCTGCGACTGCAGAAGCTGCACCAGAAATCACGTACAGATTCCCATCCACCAATTGTACAAAACTATTTTCTGGCATACTTCGGATTTCGTTGGATATTATTCGATTATTCTATAAAGCTCTTTTTATTGTGAATCGTAAAGCTTTCTTCGGACACTTGGACCGGACTAGATGTCTTCTGCATTTAGGTTAATAGCAAACCACTTATTGACCACACCATATTACTCGAATAATAACTACTCAACTCGTTCAATATAAACATAACAAAACAAATAACAAAACAAATACCTAACTCGATACGATAACCTATCAAGTAAACAGAAATAATAATGAATGTTAAATGGTATGTACAATATTTTACAATACTGATTTACATAATAACTTCACTATTTACACCGTTATTCACTGTGTAAAGAATGTATAACTTAGGACAGTTATACAACAGCAAATAAAACGAAATCAAAATCAGAATGTTGAACGATAGACAGACAGGTACCAATAATAATGTATTTCACAGACAGACAGCACATGCCCTATCGTACATAGCTACTACTACGGTTATTATTGCAAATACTTCTAAAACTTCAACGGAGAGTGGAATGTTGGAGAAAGAAATTCTACTACTTGTCAGACCCTTTCGTAAAAAACAGAATGAATTTAACTGAATTTATAAGTGAAGGATAGTAGTAACATAACAGGACAATTATTTTTACTATGTAATGCTACAGAAGGAGAGTACACAATGTATTAAGGTCAACCAGTCCATGCAATATACTAAACCTATTCTATACGAAAACCAAATGCGAACAGCCGGTTCGTTTTCTCCGTTCAATTCCCTCACTACGACTTACGACTCGTACGTAACTCACATAAACACACATACGTAATACATGGCAAAGGTAACTCACGCTAATACTACTAACTCAACTTAAACTGCACTGCTGACTCTAAGAAACCTGCAAAACCAACACTAAACTTTTTACTATAGCTTTCGTTCGTTTTATCAGTGGATTATTGGCTGACACTTTACTCCTATATACACTACCTTTAGTTTGTACACTCATCAAAGCTAGCTGCTACACTATTTACTCTACCTTAGCCTTTAAATCATTTATTCACTGCATTGTATGTATTTACTCCATTAACTGTCATACCGAATATTGGCAAAGGAAAGGATATAAGAAGAATGCGAATGGCATGTACAGAAGAATCGCTTCTGTATTCCGTGTGCATTATACAACACCTTTTCTTCACATAACATACATTCGTACACACAAGAACCTTTGTAAGTTTTCTACCTCTGCTTAAATGAAGTCTATGCATACATGCATGGCGTTTGTGCCCTGTTTGTGCTTCAACAATTTCCTCTTTATTCACTTCATTTTCATTGTTTGCCTATCTGACTCGCCTAATATTTTACTAAATACCTCCTAGACTAAAGGCACATTTATTCACACACGCATAGCATACCCGATCTAATTTAACCTTTAAGCTGACTAAAACTTCATAGCAATTTGAAGGTCTTTAAAAAATTTCTTCACCACCCACCAATCTGAATTACGTCTGTATAAAGCTAACTGTTATAATATCGTAATTAAAACAGCATTTAGCAGCACAACTGTTGAAATTGATGCTGGAAAGTCACCTTGAATGAAAGGCAATGTATTGTTTCCATTTGCATGCAGTTTATCGACATGTTTTGTATAAAATATTTTCACTTCAGTGAATTAAATACTTGGTAAAGATATAGCCATGTACAGCATGTATGCACGCAATTGCAGTATTTGACTTTGTGACTGTATAAAGTGCATGAAAGTTGTAACTTGTAACTTTTACTTGTACATTTTACTGCAATTAGATTTATAATCCTAACATGGTTGCAATTCTTAAAACTGTATATTTAGCAGCATACTATTTGTATATAAATCTTTTACTTTTTTACATAATGCAATTTCATCTTCCTGCTGCCTATTAAAGAACAAATCGCTTGCTGTTGTTTGAATATTTGTCAATTTGATTGGTGCCATAATTAAAATTGAAAATGGTTACGTTACGCTGCATACCTACAGTCGGGTACAACAACTATAAAGTACATGTCAAGTCACAGTCTCACATTCTGACTACGCAGCAGATAAAAAATATGCTAACAATTCCGATATACTAAACGTTCCTAATTAATATTAATATTAAAACAAAAAAGTATGCCCCTTGCCCCCCTCAATACACTTCCTAATATATGCCAACTCATATTTTCCTTTACCTGAAACATTCAATAGTGTTGACAATTCAGATTGAATTGAGGAATTATTTATGGACAACTTTTCAGCTTGAACCTACCTATAATTTATTTAGCACGAAGTTCGTTAATTTTCTTCCAGAAACCTAAATAAAGATTACCATTAAGAGTTTTCAAAAATATTTAAAATATTTGACAAGTAATTTAAAATAATATGACCCAACCCATGACCCAGACTGTTTTCTCACAAGCCGAAACCAAATCCTTCCTTTTCCTTGATGTTTTTGGTACTTGCTGATGAAAATGTACAATTTCCGGTCGGTTGCCACTATACTGTTTTCCGGAAGTCACAATTATTGCCACTGCTTTCTTGCCAAAAGGTCAGAGGTTGCTGACAGATTGTGTTAACACTGTTAAATATTAAACACAAAACACAAGCGACGAAGTAAATTGATCAAACCACTTGACGAATGAAAATGAAAATTATCGTATTGTGACATTTAATCTTCCCTCATCTTCAAGTAACTAAACGTATCCTTCACAGAGTTTAGTTTTTTAGTCGACGGATGATTTGACCGTTCTTTACCAGGATTTAGTTTAGAGAGGAAGAATTTGTCGCCATATTGGTTTGTAATGCATTATTCTAACCAATATTAAACAAATCGTGTAATCTTTCATTTTGCAAATATTTTGATTGATGATTTTTGTCTTAATAAATTACAATTTTGCATAATATTCTAAATGATGATTAATAAACAATATAAAATGGTTAATTTGTTTAAACAGGTGACGAATTCATAGACGAACTTCATAGAAATATAATAATTTATTTTCAATCTCAGGTGTTTGCAATTACAGTTATTATAATAATATCAAAATTAATCTTCGTTCAGTTTATGTACTTACGTCTACGTGTGCATGTACACATAAAAATATAAATTACCACATTCATAATTATATACCAGATGTGGCACAATTTGTACCTTGTTTATCCGCTGTAAAAGTGTAAGATAATTTGATATTTACTCTACAATGACTAATAATATAATATTTAGGATAATTTGTCTTTAACAATATGCAGTAATATCAAACTTTCATGTTCCGCAGTTTAGCACTTAACAATTTCTAGTTAGTATTCCATTCTTTCAACAAACTCGGATGGAATTCCTTTTGCTAACAATTCTTTGGCAGGTAAAGTTTTCACAGATTGATCATAAAAAATGACTGCTTCCCAACATATCTCTTTTAATTTAGGAATCGTCAGCCACATTTTACTTAAGCGATTTGTCCTATCTTTAGAAATAGTTCCTTGACCATCATTATTGATGTGTTGTACTCCTCCGAAAATGTACATGCATCCATACGGTGTAACACAAGCCGAATGAAAACTCAACTCTGCTACCTCTCCGGTGTAGACTAAAGTCCATGTCATTGTTGGTAAATGAAGTCTCCAAAATTCACCGAAAAGTTTTTCTTCGTTTTCTCCTCCAGATATCCAAAGATCGTTCCCCGTTTGAACTAAAGCATGGCATTTTCTAGGAAATGGGTGACAATTCGTTTTATAATCTCCTATCGTTTCTTTCTTGGACCATTGATGAGTCTTAACATTGAAAACGGGGACTGAAGCTAAACTGTCATAACATAAGGAAGTCCCACCCCCCACAATATAAATAAAAGTTCCATCAAAAGCTGCTTCGTGTCTGTATCTGGGTTTGGGTTCTCCCGTTTGGGCAAAATCACCCTTGGACATAAAAAGACACTCCCACTGACCGCTAGCTAAATCTAATTTGTGCACATCAATAAAGAAATTGTGACCAGTTGTTCCTCCAACTGTGTACAAGCATTTGTTGACTTCGTCCAAAATAGTAGAATGTCCGTATATTCCTTGTGGTTCTCCACTTGTCAAAAGTTCAGTCCAAACTTGTGTCTTTAAATTACACATGTCTACAGAATTGGAAGCCATATCTCCGAAAGGAAGGGCTGTGCCACCGAAAACTACCAAATGATTTCCATGTAAGACAGCGGTGTGTGAAACGACACCTCGAGGATGATTTCCCTTTGTGACCACTTTTGTCCATCTCTCTTTAGAATAATTGTATGCTAACAATTCCTCGAAAATCATTTCCTCACTTCTGATTATATCTAATCCAGAATGATGAACATTGAAGTTTTCTTCTACCATATTTAAATATCCACCGTAAGAGTATAAGTTGCTATCATTGCAAACGACGCGATGGCCAGAGCGGGCAGGTAATCCTTTTGTTTTAGGAATGCCTTGAGAAAATAAAATCATTTTAATTATGTTTCTTGTTTCTCAACATATAATTGTAATTTTATGATTTATTTAAAGCAGTTAAGTACCAATTTGGAAAACAAAAGGTTTGAAAGAGTAACTTTCATTTTTGAGCAGGTCATTGAAGCATATTTCGATCTCAGGTTCAGTTGATTTTGTACTGTTGGTTTTAGAATCGTCACAGTCACTTTCGCTGTCCGCACTGGATGCATCCAGCCTATTTCCATTATAATGTTCTACTTCATTCATCTTTGTTTCTTTTTACAGGTCACAGGTTTAGCTAAAATATCTGCGAAATATAAGTAAAGAAAATTAGCATTTTACGGCAACGTTCTAAATATATGTACGCTATTTTTACTACAGATATCTCAGTTTGTCTCAACAAACAATTTGCCATTTAATTTTGTAACAAAAACTCCTATAGGGAAGTAAATGTGACTTGAGTAATTCTCCTATTTAATTAGTAGCACATATTATTGTCAATAATCTAATTGTGAATAATTGAAAACGCCGCAACT
>JABASD010003295.1:0-20922 GCA_019776165.1 Pogonognathellus flavescens
GAAATAAAGTAATCAAATCAAATGAGTGTGTCCAAAGGAATTTATTAAGGCAAATCTCTTAACTCACCTTTTAAAATCTTAAATTTGTTTGATTTACATGCAAAAAATTTTCACTGAATTGCATCAACAAATAGTAGCTGTCAGAGTCCCCTTGTAAGTAAATATTTATGGAAGTAAACATTTCAACAAATATTACTGTACTTCTTTAAGAAACTGGACAATTTTGAAATTTTTGGAACTTTAAAACCCAGAATATGACATATATGACTTTTAAAAAAATATGACATTTTAGGATTTAAAAATGTTCGAGTGTAAGTTCGTCAGATCATGAAACGGATATATCCGGGGGTCTTAAGACAGTAACTTTTACCAATTCAAATATATGACAAAATCGAACTTTTCCTAGCCCTGCTTGTAAGATTGTCCTGTAGTTAACATTTGCTTTGTTATGAATAAATTTTACAAAGAAATATTTTATTTTTGATGCATAGAATGTCGAATGTGTTTTTCCAAATTTGAGCGGGACCAAAATAGTCGGGGAACATGAAGCGGTCGCCCCACCTCGCCCTAAGTGGTTAGGGCGGTTAGTGGTTAGGCACTGTATATGGGTTTATTTCAATTTATAATATACTTGCTGATATTTAACATAATTAATTGCGTTTAACAATATATCAATATGTGACCCAGTAAGCGAAATGCAAGCAAGTTGACGAAATCTTGAAATCGAGTTATACACCAGATAAATATCTACAAAAAGGAATCTTTCGAATGACTCATCATTCATAATTTTTGATTAAGTGGAAGTATTTTTAAAAATAGATACAAATTTGGAAAACAAATGTAAGGTCTCAGAAAACGAAGGAGAAATTCGTTTACTACGGCGTCGTATATTTTATGACTTGTCACTACTGACGTTTTCGAAAAGTGAAACTTTCGTATAATTTTGACAGTATCTGTTTTCTAAATTACGTACTGTCTATGTAAGTAACGTACATCGAGTAATAGTTTTGATAAAAACAATGTTAATTTTGAAATTAATTAATGCATTTACATGACCCACCACGCGAGCGCTAAAAGCATGTATGCCGTAGTATAAGAATACTCCAAACAGTTCTGTGCTTTGTTCCGTCTACACTGAGAGCTAAAGAGGCGGGCTTTGGTTTCTTAAGCTCATAACTCGGAATTTACTATAAGTCAACCTGCTTGCCTATCTTACACTGAGTCACATATTATTATCAGGATGCATTTCTCCATTAAGTATCTGAGATGCTTTATGGGAATAGCAAAGCTCTCCGTACGGCCGTCCACACCAGTATAACTTGAGAACGGGTTAAGATATTTTGTTTAATTTAATTTAGTGCATTCACATATGGGGTCAATCGATCTACTCCTTCATGACCTTTGCTCTTTTGGCGAACATATTGGGTTTAAGACTAATGGCAATTTTTATTATACGCCTTTTCATCAAAAGCAACACTGTACACTGTTTCCTTTAGAAATATTAATTATTTCACAAGCTTTAAATTTAGTAAAGAGTAGGGGGCTTTTCATATTTTGTCCGACTGTCTGTAAAAACATGAGTTAGGTACTCTTTTTGGCACTTTAGCAATGGTTTATTATTATAATAATGGGTATAATATTATTAGTTTGTGTATTTCATGTCCTGTCAGTTTGGTCAGTTTGTATTGTGTAAAGGATGCAATTATGTGCTGGGTGGCTGGTTGCGTCCTAACGTCACTATTACTATCTATTTGTTTATAGTAATTACCATTCTCATATAATGTATACGCAGTATTCTGCTTCTTTTAATACACAATATCCCTCATAATGTAATATGGTATATTTCTCTTACATTAGACCTCTAGATGTATGACATTCCGTCTATATAGGTAATCCCATTTCGACCTTACATTAATGCTATTAAATATGCATCGGTCAAGTAATGCACGACTGCACCCGCAGTGAGTAATGGGGCAATGTAGTAATCAAAATAGGAACCCTATGTTGTACCATTTTCATATCAATTTTATATGTAACAAATGTTTTGTATAACAAATACTATATAGCATCTATATAGTAATATGGGAGCAGTGGAGCAGCATTACTAGTGTAAATAGTATTACAGGATCAATTATTAAAGTAATATTATCTGCAGAAACATAGTATGGTTGTAGTAATGGTAGAGTAGGTACTAGGTACATATTATGTGCGATAATAACAGGGATATCCCTTACTCAATGTGAACCCGCATATGACAGAATGAGTCGACTAGTTGTCGCAGTTGACGACGACCAATTGACAACTGACCAATGTTCATTTATTTTGAGAGGAGAGTGGGAATGGGAAATGACTGAAGGAAACTTATTTTGTATACTTTATGCGTCATCCTCGTCGACTAGCCCACTCTTGTCACTCCATGAGCACAACCAATGAACCAACCCATTCATTCATTCTCTTTCAAGGATACATCCAAAAGATACAGAGATATCCACGTTTGTACGTGAATGGAGTCACAAATCATTCGGATCGCTCTTCAAATGAATGTATGAGACAGTACACTCACTTACAGTAGAATCATTGCTTTGTCATAAATATTACATGTTGATTTGATTGTTTTGTCTGTGAAGCTCATTCTCTTCCGTCAATACCGAACGACAAGAATCTCGAAATTAAGAATCATTTTCAACCAATTTTCTATGAGACACGAGGCAGATAACTAATAATTTGTACATATAAAAATACGCAAAAATTTGTAATATATCTGCCTCGTGTTTCATTAAAAATTGTTCCATTTACAATTTCCGAGGTGTATAAGCATTTCCACTCCAAACTATTTTTTGTTAATGATACTTTCACTTTAGATTTGTAAACTCCAACATCATTGGCTTTTACCTCGGCAGATTTTATTCTTAAACACGTTTTTGTCAATAAAGTGTGCAAATGGAAGAAAAACTCATTCCATATTTACTGTAGATATTTCGTAATATACGTAACGTTTAGAAAACATTATTATTACACACAAATGTTAGGCATAGCATACAGTGATTCTGATGATCGCCGAAACGACTCAGTACTATTATAATACAGTGGCCAGATTTGGTCAGGTAAAAACCAGGACGTTTTGATTTGATTTGATGTATTTATTTGATTGATAACACATCGACAGCTCTGGGCTGATATCTCTTAGGTATCACAATAAATCCATCTCACCAACTATAAACTAATTTCATAATAGTCTAATAGTCCTCATAATAATATAATTAAATTAATAATAAGTATAATTTAATTCAATGTTACAGATTGTCCATCTCCACCGTCACGATAGCCGTATCGTCCACCACAACTTCGTCTCCTCCATGACCTCTGCCTTTACCTTTGAAGCCAACCCCTACCACGACCTCCCCTGTCTGAGTCCCCTTGGCCGGATTCATTGTAAGACTTCATTTGTTGAAGCTGTTCGTTGGCAACGTAGTTTGGACGGGAATCAGAGTTGGAACATCTTCCCAATCGTCGTTTGGCATGATGATGATGTTATTTTAATTTTAAAAAATGAATAATTGACGCTATTCGTCAATGAAACTGATGAATGACCAACGAAAGTGACAACAGCAACAAAGTAAGCCGGGGGCAGTAGGATCAGATCAACTATCAAGGAACATTGATGCGATTGACGACGAAAGCACGCTCAGGTGAATAACTTTTTGGACAAGTCGAAAAGTACTACTAAACTCAACAAGACTTCTGCGGGAAATAAAAAATGGAACATAATATGTAATTTCATATAGGTATATATATATTATAAATTATATATATTATTACTATATGGTATATATTTATGTATGGGTTATACTTGTATTTTTATTGCATTGTGTTATAATTTAATAAAATAATGAAATCCTTATAATAATATGCGTATCTTATAAAGCGGATGCACAATAATGGTGTTAGTTATGTGTGAGTAGCTTTGCGTGTTTCATTTCCCGTTTTGATGATTAAATACCGTTAGAGAGAATTTATGGGAAGACGAAGATCTACACAAGACGAAGATGGATTGAAAATTAACTCTATCTTATGACTTTGAAATTGTCAAACGTTTCCTTCTACTTCACTGATTTACATATTTGAAAATATGACTGCCTTGAAAATTCCCATATACGACTGACTACAACTGCAAAGGAAATATTATAGATCTTTACATCTTGGGAGATTTCTAATGCTTAGAACTATATGGAACATATTTGCATGGAAATTAAATGAACGAACGTATTCCGTGGATATCCGCTGCAATCCGATTCAATTTAAGTTTAATCATACTCTCAGTATAATAGGACTCCACTTTAATCGACTTTCATGGTTAAGTGGTGAGTGGAGGAATGGAGTGTAAGCGAAAGCGAATGGAAAGCAAACTAAAGCTCTGCACTCTATAGACATTTAATATTTGTGACAGTAGTCGCATGTGTGTAAGCAAATTGCAGATTTGGGTGAAGCTTGTTAATACACACAGGAATCTGGTGTAGTTTAATAATTGTCAAAAGGAAACATGTGCCGACTCCCTTTCAGACCTTTAAAAAGACAAATGACAAACCACCAAATTGATATTCCATTATTGGGGTGAATATCCCTGTAGAAATAAAAATGACATTGAAACCTTTTAAGCCTAAAAAATTGATTGGTTTACAAAACGAAATGAGATAATAAAAGGCATTGAACCCAAGCTTATGGAAAGTCCACAAAGAATGAATATTTAATAAACTGACAACGCAATACAAAATAAACTGCACGAACCGTAATACATTCACTCAAATAAAACACATTTTTACATATAGACTGTTACATTGCTATTACGTTTTATTTTTTACCTATACACCTGGCCACGCATTTTATACGACATGAATTTCTTACACTTAAATAAATTAATTTTTCTTTTGTCTTACAAGGATTCGGCTAAATGCATATTATAAAACCATGGAAAGTACATCCCAATTATGTTTTAATGGAATGGCGCTATTAACCTTAATACTTAGAAATTAGGTGTTCATGTACGACATGTTGTGTAAAGTGCTATAAAGTAAAAGACGTGGGTAAAGTCTATCTAAGCTCAAAATCACTATTGGTATGAATGTACTAATGGAAGAGGATTAAGCCGCTATAGAATCTGCACATGAGACGTTGAGAATTAAATAGGGCAAATGAGATTGCTTTTTACTTATACGCACATGGCATATAGAGTCTCTAATGATGACAAGAAATAGGAAATAATTAGATAAAGTATGTATGTGCCTAGTGGCTTGGATGGGATAAATTAACACGATGACTTTCGGGGAGAAAAGGAAGAAAGTTCATTTCTCACTATTACGTTACTCCTCATACTTACGAGTTGGCTAAGTAAGCAATGTCTCTTCTTACTCATTTTCTGCCTCCACTCTCTCTCTCTCTCTGTCTCTCCCCCAGTCACCAGCTCTTCTATTCCTAACGCACCAATAATATTATATTTCTGCCTGAATTGACATGAGAGAGGAAAACTGCCAGTTATATCAAAACCAAAATGATAATGTCTCTTCTCTATATCCAAAACTGTACATATAGAAGTGCGTATTTAATATAAATATCTTTGTCCGATTTATATATATCGTATAGCAGAAGTACACGTACCAAGTATTTATTTACAAGAAATATATATATGCAATAATATTATATATCTTGCGTTTATAAGTAAAATGTGTAGGAACTAGACCCTAACCCTACAGCTTTGGTATTACAGATATTGGATGCCTTATAATGTCTTAAAGCTAGTACAGTGTTAATGCACGTGGCTAATTCGCTTTCTCTGTTTCTCGTCTCCTCCCCGTTTTTCTCAATCGCCGGAACTTTTTCAATCGTTTTATATAGTTATCGGATCTGAAGTATTAATAATTGTTGATGTGATGGTTGTTAAGAGCTGCTGATCTTTAACTAGTGACTCGCATGAAAACCCTCTTGGTGTAGTGGCAAACAAAAAATACAGTTTTCTGATGCGATGTTAAGTAATGGTGTTTATCTAATAGAGTGTGGAACTTACATACAGTAAATACGAATAGCAGTAGTCTAGGAGTAGATAGTTAGTTAGTACAGACATTTTATTTTTCTTCGTATAGCTGAAAGATGGAGGAAAGGAAGAAAAGTGCTGTGAACAAGTTTGCTGTGGAATTTATGTGTACGAGAGGGAGAAAAGAGTGAGAGGCTGGGAAATTCTATATGAAATGAAGATCAAGTGTTGGCTGACTCTTGCGAATAGAAATGCAGTAAGTATCTATCTGTAGCACAGAAGTGGAAAATAGTGGCAATAATAGCACTCCAGTTCCAGTACTACTAGCCTTGTTAGAATTTTCCTCCCTTTTTCGTCATAGCACGTACGTGTACGTTATATATATGTAAAAGCATGTGTCATTTACAGAAACAATACTTAGAGACATATTGAACATAGAACACACTGTCGGTTCAGAACAAAGGATATGTGTAAATATAAAAAGGATATCAATACACTCTGTACTTGTATACTGTACAAGCAAGTATTTATATTATTTATACTAGTAGTATTTACACATGCGTATCATATTTGTATAAAATAATATGTACATACGTACGTATAATGTATAATACATAGCAATATAATCACAGTGTGAAAAAGGAGCTATACAACAGTATATTTATGTATAACAAAATACAAATAGGGTGGATACAAACAATCAATGAACTTTTGCAAGGAATGTTGAATGGCAGGAAAAACTATGTGTCTGCTTGTAGCATTTAGAAATTTATGTGTGTGTTTGTGTACCTGGTCGAAGTTTGAATTGAGATCGTTTTACCAGAAGATCACATTGTAGAGTTGGTGTTGCTGTCACTGTGTATCCATATCATGTGTACATAATTACTGTAGGTATTTATTTATGTACGATGTAATTCAATTTCATGATATGTATTGGTGTCCAATTATTTAGTAAAAGCTTTGTTACATGATATTTTGATTAGATGTGAAAGCAGGCGGGTATTCTGTCTGTCCATTTCCTTTGCTTTGTGATACTTTGTATTCGTGTACTTGCCATTACGTCCGAAGCTTTAATGGTCCTGTCAACCAGCCAGCCCCATACATGTAACACGACCGGACAGAAAGAACTG
This sequence comes from Pogonognathellus flavescens, assembly GCA_019776165.1. Taxonomy (NCBI): domain Eukaryota; kingdom Metazoa; phylum Arthropoda; class Collembola; order Entomobryomorpha; family Tomoceridae; genus Pogonognathellus; species Pogonognathellus flavescens. The sequence goes on from JABASD010003295.1 coordinate 7,156, forward strand.
CGAATTAACCAAGCTCCATTGTTGGCACGGTGGTTTTGCTCTGTGGTCCTTTCCCGTTCATTACTATATATTTGTTACTTTTTACTCGGCATTCCAATGCAGCCTTTGTAACCCGATAACAATATTATCACGGAATCTATATACCTATTTGTATTTATAAAGGAAACATTTTCTACATTACTTATATTTACGAAAACTAAGCATACCAATGCGTATCTGTGGAATGTATATAGTGATAGTATAATTGCGTAATTATAGGAACAACAAAGGTAGGTATTAATTTGAGAGGGCAGAGATCAAATCCAATAAGAGTATGCTTACGACACAGAATTTTGTTTTTTGGCATGATGCGTTCTTATATAATAGTAGAATTATATAACATCCAACAATAAGTAGTTCTATAGTTCTTCCATTCTACTTTTGTTTCGCTTTCAATTAGCTTTGTTCAACTTATCTTTTGCATGAGCTTTTAACTTATTGTTAGTCAAAGCTTAAGTTTAACAGATCAAGCTTTTCTGTACCGTTATCTTAAATGAATCATAACTATAGTCATATAGCACACACTCACAGATTTATATTTATACCTAAGAAAACAGTTTTCCCATAGTTTTCTCAAAGAATGGTGGGTTTTACTCAATTTTTTGTGCAAACAGTTTTTACCTTCGTTTAAGAAGTCTTGAGTAACTTAAAGCTTAAAAATAAAGGATCCGTAGCTATTTCAGTTGTTTAAATAATCTAACTGTGGAGGTTTAGAGAAAAACCGAGGAAACTTGTAAAGCTTTTATGCAGCTGAAAACAAAGTAAAGAAAAACATAAGTATACATTGTGTTGTAACGCTGAATACATTCCAGAAGTAACACTGACGTATTTATATACTACATCAGATACGTGTGCGAGAAACCGTAAGGTTGCATGTTTAAATTTCATTGAGTATATATATATATATGTATAATATGTGCAGCTCTTAAATATTAAGCCTCGTGTAATATATATATCTTTAAATCTTTTGCAGCCATTTGTAATATGAAGAAAGGAAGATGAGACTGAGGGCTGACAATGAGTACACAAGAGATAGTTCTGTGATATAGATAAAAGTGTAGCATTATATAGTAGTAGTAATAATAATAATACTAGTAGTATGTGTAGTAGTAGTAATGGTGGTAGTAGTAGTAGTATCTGTAGTAGAAGGAGCAGGAGTCAGAGAGTACAACCAGCATCGTACTGGAGGAGCAGCACCACGTGCCGACAAAACTCTCGTGGATCGATATACGTTTCCACAAACTTATTTCCACAACTTTGTCTGTATGCTGCTGTGTCCTCTGTCTTGACGTTACGCTGCTCCTCCTATAATCAAATGAACTACAAGAGGAACACAAAGTAAAAAATACGTAAGATATATCACTATCAATGTAGCAATGGCAATGGCAAATGTAAAACTCTACTAATAAATAGACATTAGATGCTATTATCACATTACACACAGGCTTTCCAGCACACAGCTCCACTTAACTTGTATGCAAAGAGAGAGAGAAAGGAAATTCATTCTTTCAGATATGCACAGAATACAAATATACAGAAACTGTGGAATTATACCAAGTAACCCTTGTTAATATTTATCAGCGGCGGCGTATCTACATATACATACATGTAGCGTGTATACATTGTAAGGAATATACTCCAAAGGTCCTCCTGCATAGAAACTTTTCTTTTACCCCTTTTCCCTCTCTTTTCGGCTCGGCAATGTTTTCATCCTTTATTAAATACGAAAATTTACACAGACTGAATTAAAACTGCTGTTCTGCATACTCTTCAACCCAACCCCTTGTCATGAACTGATTCCATGCAACGTATTTCCGATTTTTTCTGCTTTTGAATGGTTCGTCCTAATTAGATTCGAACAAATCCAAGTTCCACTGTAAAATAGATTATAACCTGATCAAATACATTGATAAATCTTCAAACGCTTCCTACATATTTAATCCTTTCCCTTGAAATTCTTCAAATATGTTACAACATTTCTTGACCGTGACATTAAGAAACCCCAGTCAATATCACATAACATTGAACATCAGATAATTAAATATCAGAATTATTACTGCTGCTCCACAAAAAATAACATTGAATTATTCTAAATTTGAAGGTTGATTTGCCGATTTGGAGAAATAATACATTGACTAATTTGACTTGCATGGAAACTGTGGTACAGTTCTGTAATACACAGAATCATTTAGAAGTACATTTTACATGTGTAGGTATAAAGTGTAGACATATTCCATTATGCTTATCTCTGACTGTAAACTTGACTGTTAATAATAGTATGTTAGCTGTATGCATGTAAAATTTATAGGAGAGACAGAAAACCACAGTCTCTTCCGATAATTCATTGCGTAACTGGAGAAACAAGGACAAAGTACTACGTATAATTTATACGACCCATTCTATAGAGACGATGATCATTTCGATGATGATGCAGATACAAAATGTTATATAAAATATTTTTCTTGTGGACTTTAGCTTCCTGGTTTGGTTTACATTGTGCCATGCCACAAAGACACACAGCAGAAAGCCGGAATTAGAAGTAGAGTCGCAAGCAACGCAGGCATGAAGCAACGCAGTATTTTGGCTTTTCTATTACCATTCATCATAGAAACTTTCTACGGTGTTCGAAAGCCTCTGCCTATAAATATTACTCAGAATCACAATCAGTGGACAGGAATGGAAATCAAAGTGAATGACGACGACTGCGGAGATTATTCTACACGCACAAACATAAGTTCTCTCCGAGCCGCCACACAGCTAAACTCCTTCTGTTTCCAACTGCTCTCTGATGCTATGCTCTCTGTGTCTTTTAATGTAATGAATGTATACAGCATACAATAGTGGCTATCTGACAGATCTATCTTAAAACACACACAGAGAGACAGAAGACTACCAGACCACTGCTACTACCACTAGGACACATATTACAGCAACGAAAAGCGACAACGACGATGGGAAAGCAGAGAGACGGCCGCTTTAAGTGGCTTAGCTCATCGTCACAGACTACTCTGACTCTGACTATGACTTTTCCATGATATGATAATACTTCTGCGACTAACTCTCGCAAAGTAGCAAGAGCAATATATACTTATTAATATTATGAATAAAGTTGGAGCTCTTATGAATGCATTATATCTGTAGTGTTATAAGTGACATGACTTGAGTACCACTCCACTTACTGGCGAACCAACCACCACTACCGACTTCTATAACATACCACATGTGTTTCTGTTCTCCGTGTTGATGTTGATATTCCAGCAAGAGCCAAACTATCTGACAGGAGAGTCTTCCACACGGCTACAACCACTACCACCAGGTCGTTCACATTACATTACATCCTTTATACTAGTCATACTCATACAGCATAATATTATGCATGTTGTGGCGAGAGAGAATCCCACCATAGGAAAGCGACGTACACGTTTCTGGAAGTTTATCCCAGCCACCCCTGGAACATATACCCAAATTTCTTGTAAATCATGTTGATAAAGACACACCGATAAATGGAGAATTATTTTTTGCATCTGAACTGCAAGCAGCGAAAATAAATATTAATACAAGCGAGACTCCCACAATCACTGGACCTAATCACAATCAATCTTTGTCGGATCACAGTCTAAAGTCTGATTCTGAAACGGATGATGAAATGAACGGGGATGTTGGTACAGATGAAACTTCTTCTTCCAAAGTTGATGTCACCTTTCTGGAAAACACAAAAGTTCGAAAGCAAAGCTGAAATGGGAAACCTGAAGGACTTCCCTCAGTTTGTCCTTGCAATAAAATTCCAAAAGTTATGCTACAACTAAATGTATGTGTTTTCGGAAAATACTGTGGCCGCCGTGGGAACCTATAAAAACTGAAAATCATTTCACATAAATTATTTCAGAAAATCGTTAATTTCTGTGTGAAGGCAGATAGTGAATAACCACGAATCATTTCTCGTAACTGATTTCAGAATTTGTATTTCTCAATGACAGTGAAACGTTTTCGCACGTTATGGCGACTAGTCCTTCGTGAAGACAGTAGAGTTTGTGTGTTTAGTGTGAGAATTGAGCTGTCGAGAGGGAAGGTTAGTAGTTGTGAATTGGGGACACCAGCTCACGGCGAAACAATACACAATCTATTCTTCTCGATATAAGTCCACATTTTTTACACAATATCACAAACTTCCTTCTACACACACACACGAGCCACAGTCTTTCATCATTCATCCACATAGATTCTTCCTATAACTGCACACCCCATGTGCACAAACAACACTCTCCACCAGCCAACACACCAGTTTTATGTGCAAAAGATTCAGGCCTAATGTGTGTCACTTACTAAATGCTATACTCCTCATCAAAACTTTACCCACAGGAGTCTCTACACTCTAAGAAATTTAGGTAAACTTACTCCATCGGGATGGGATCACCAAATATACCGCTGGGAATGAAAATTCATGCCGTGCGGCATGAATTTGGTGGTTTTGTATTTAGAGTGTATGTTTTTTCAGAGATATAATATAATCTTGTGCAATGTGCACACCATACTTTTCCTTATCGACATTTTAATAGAGGAATCATTAAGATATTATGCTGGGATGTATGTATGGACGGACAATAAGAACATGAGATTCTGGTGATTTTGATTTATTTTGCAATTCAAATTTTTAGTAGCAACTTTTTGTAGTTTTGATTATAGTTTAAAATCCGATATTTATACTTTATTACCGACTAAATAAGTAAATATACAATAGTTAGGTGCATCGAATTTGACTTACGTGGGACTTTGCATGATGTTATATTTTAGCCATAATATTTCAAAAATTTAATATTGTAAGGCTTTCACTATAATATGATGCATATTAAAAATTTAAGTTAAGTAATACGCATGAAAAATATTAGTATAATAAATATTTATGTATGTAGCATTTCATGGGCATAACTTTTATTTTACATGTGGAAATGAAACAACCTCCAGTCATTAGAAAGTAAGAGAAAATAACAGATTTTTCACCCTTTCGAAAATGAAAATGGAGTAATAAATTATCAAGAAAAGTTTCAATGTGTAAATGAATAAGAAATGCAATGAAACTTTCATCTCTCTTGATAATTACATGATTGTAAATAAAAGCTAATTTTCCTTTTTAATCATAGTTACCATAGAGAATCCTCCTCCTGTAAATTTGTTTGAGTAAAATGTTTCAATAAAGCCTTATATTATTACATCCACATCAAAATTTAAGCCTCTTAGTTCGCTGTTTTGCTGTTTATTTTAATAAAAAGAGAGATTTGTTTTCAAAACTTAAATTACAAGCACTCTCAACGTACACGCATAAATATATATAAAGATTCCAAGTAATGACTACTATGAAATTGTAATAAAAGCGAAAATATAAGGTTTTACTTTGTGAAGTGGTTTTTGCATGTTTGTATTTTGTACATGGCCTATGGCCTAACTACAAACATGGAAAAGTAGAGCGATTAGTACAGAATATCCACAAGATTAGCAGGTAACATTTTCACATTTTCAGAGTGTGCAAACGACACAACATGAGAGGCATATAGCAGCAGTTTCAGGTATTTTTTCCAGTGTGAGCTTGTTTTATAAATTTGATTTCATTCGTCAAAATGCCTCTGGCCTATCTTTCATTCTTTATATTCTGTAACCATATCATCACATTTCTTGCTCCCATTTTCCTCAAATTTTCACTGCTTCTATGGCTCACTCAAACGTATCACGACTTTTCATTTATACTATATACCCCCTTCACAAGAATGCATATAAAGCCACCATAAACACCTAAAGGAAACTAAATGACAAATGGTATTTACTTCCCCCACGTGTTTTCTAGAATTTAGTGACACGCATTAATTGCCATAGAGTCAGTTTGGTGAGACTACTGAAGCGATGCGATAAACTTGCCTTCACGTGTGTTATAGCCTCTCGATAAAGAAAAACAAATAGAGAGTGATCCAATTCATTAAACACAACATGAAAAGGATTTGACCGTCTCAAGTTTCAACCATCGGTTACACAGCAATAATGAAACGAAATTTATTGCTTGTGTGCCAATCGCCACTAGCACCAAATGACGACAAGGACTCAGTCACTGTAAATAATTCCATCCGATTCCCTGTGTGTCTAAACATTAGAATGTCCACTTGCATATTTACCCGTGTCATTTTATGTGACTTTTCCGTTCCTTCCGCTTCAAGTGCCACCCACACTGAATTTTACATAGATACTACTTATATAACTTCGGTAGGTCACTTTTTAGATTTATATACTAATAGGCAATAGGTTAATAAGGCTATGCATATTATCCTGTTGTAGTATATGCAAAATATGATTTCATGTCCATTATCGTATTGTGAAGAACATACAATTATATATAGTGCAGTAGTTCCAAATACATTAGATAAGTGGTCTTCCAAATAAGCATGCCGATGTACTCTTATCAGAACGTACGTGTGTATGTAGAATGTGATGTTTTGTGAGGAAGGACGCACGTGTCACGACAGACAAATGTGTTTAGGTCTGCCCAACTCTTGTCGAACTGTATAATTTATGCATACAAACAAATCTCTACCGCAGCTCAGCTAAATACCTACATCATAGTTTTATCATTATTATTACTATTACAGCAATAATGACTACGTAATAAAAGTCCTTACCGAAGCCAATAAAAAACAATAATCTGGAAATAAATACTTCTACTTAGTATTTAGTAATAGCAAAATTGTATTTATTTTGTATGAGATCATACACAGTAGGACAAAGAACATCGCGGCCATAACCATAACCTTGTTTTGTTTTGGTAGCGTTTCGTTACATTTTCCCAAGCATGGCTCGTGCTTCAGTTTTTTTCCGCGAAGTAAATGTAATGGAATGTAAAGAAACGTACAAGTAACAGAAGAGTACAAGTCAAACGAACATAAAGAAAAGCAGTCGAGCATCAGTCTCACAAGACTTGGTCTTAAAAAGCCAATGGATTTACTGTAGTGGAAGAACGAAGGAGGAGGCGAATAAGAAATATAGTTCCAAATAAGGAAAACAAGCTTCTCTGTGTACAACTACTCCTACAACTCCTACATACTACTAATATTGTGTTGTATTTTATTTTTGGAAGAAAACGTATCTATATATAGATAGACTTGAAGCATCTCTTTCTCCCTACATATATCCATAGGACTTATATATTCTTGCGCCACACGTATTCACATACTTTCACATACAAGTATGAAGACACGGGACAGAATCTAAACTCCTGTGCTCTAAAGCCTGGAAATGCATTTGTATTATCAACGTAAAAGAAATGCACGTATCGATGAAAACAGCATCACTCCAACAACGACTCCCACTACTACTCTTCTACTTGTGTTGTGTATGTGTAGCACTTACTTTTAGTTTCACACACTGCTCTGGAAACTAAGTGTGTCTATATGAAAGAACAGCTATACCTATATATCCGTATGACAACAACAGTGTAAAGCATAATATACCTCTATACACACTGTTGTTGTAAAGTTGCAAGTTGTGTAAGCCGTGGAAAAGTAGAAGTACTAAGGCTTGTAAAAGATATAGCAATGAATTCAAGTGTCTTTCCTCTACAACTACTGTAGAATGTCATATAGAGTGTTTTAGTTTGTGTGTGGACGAAGAGAAATAGTCGAATGCCATGTTCAGGATCAAGAATGTACGTTACGCACTTTAACGCAACTTTCTACTACAAGAGTACTACAAATGCTTCCACTACTACTACTACTACTACTTTATTCACTGTTACCACCACCACCACTACTACTACATGTTCTGTAGCTACATTACTGCAACCGTGAATCAGGCAAGGGGTATTAATTTTAACTAAGCACTTATATACCCGACATAGATCCAAATATATAGAGCTATAGAGAATATACCGTACAGTTACACTCCGAGAGAGTTAAGTAGTAAGCCAGAGAGACATGAACGAACGGTATGAGTATTCAGCGTTATATTTTGTGTAGTAAGTGTACTTCTACTACTACTCTTGCTGTCATGTCTATATATTAGGCTACGGTGTGTGGTGTAGTAAATTGTCGTAGTAGTAATAGTAGTCGTAGTCGTAGCCTTCGCGGACGAGTTTCGTGTTTGCAAGTAGTAGCTGCAAAACTTTTCAAGTAAAGTTGAAAATAACATTCATTCGTAGTAGTAGTAAGATCCAAATACTGCTGCATGTGATGTGTTGGTAGTATGAACTTTAATATACTACTTCTCTAATAGAAAAAGAGTTTCTCTATGATGCATACAAAGATTTTAAGTATGTCTCAGTAGCTCTTCAGTGTACGTAGATATAGGTGCTACCTAAATGTATAGGGAGGTCTATATCCATATGTACTACTGTAGTTTGCATATTACATAATACGTGTACCGAAACATGTGTAGTGTGTGTTTGTAACAGAAAAGCTATATTTATAATAGAAAATGTATACATAAATAATAATACGAATAGTTGAATAGGGAATTCTCGTGTGTTGTTGGAGTTAGAATACAGACTGGGAGTAAAAGTAGTAGTAGTATAGAAAGTAGTAGTAGCGTAGAAGGGCAGTATGGAATAGTAGTAGTATGAGTAGTAGTAGAAGTAGTAGTAGTGCATGTTTGTCTGGTGCATTGAGAAGTGGTGCTGCAAGGTAAAGAAAATTCGGTGTATGGTATACTACATTATACATGTATTGAATAGGATATATCCTTTCTGTGTGTAGAAAAGGCATTGTTGGTATATGTTGCCATTGCCAGATTATGTAACCGCGTACGAATACGGATACACTGATGAAAGTTGTATAAGGTATAAGGTAGCTAGTATGTAAGTATGCCTACGTGTATCCTGTTCCGTTTGTATGTACATACATTGGATGTGGGAAAGATAACGTGTACTCAGACATAGACATAGCGATCCAAGTCGTGTACTTACATGAGTAGTATTTGGTATAGTGCATAGTAAAAATAGGATAGCGGAGAAGAGTTTTGGCGGGCGGGAGGCATTGTAATGTTACAATTTACGTTGCCCCGAATTAAATACGAAAGCCCAGACTTTACAAACGACAAGGCACGAGACAGAGTTTCCGAATGGGTCCGATATGCGGGCATTCACCTCCAGCGCGTCAAAATAAATTTTCTCCTCCCCTTTTGCTCTCTCCCTTTGAAATTTAGATCGGGTCCGCAAAGTCTGCCGACGTTGAGTCACAGCTCAGCTACACACAGAGGAGACTCACTCTGTTAGACATGGCATAAGTAAAGTACACACACACACGAAACGAAATTCTACAACCACCGCCGCCGCACTCTGAGAGTTAAGCGTATACCATTAGCTCCGTAAAGCTTAACAGTCCCGGCTGTGTAGCAAATATTGCAGCAAGCGGGAGACATGTGCTGGAACTGCGTCTACAAATGCGATCTCTCACACTGTACTTGTACACGCTACTTTTGTACTGTGTACATTCTGGAACGGGCAGACAGAAAATATCTAAACTTGTTCTTCCGACTGACCTGACATGAATACTTTTCCCATTGCATTGCTTTCCTACGTCTGCTCTACTCCTTTCCAGCGTACCTCTTTCTTCTTATTAATTGTATTTCTTCCTCCTCTTTCTGTAATGGCCAGAGTAGTGGCAGTAGCATTGTAAAAATCCATACAGACAAATCCAGTCCACACTTCTACTCTCCTTTACTACTACTACACCTACTACTACACATAAAACTACTGCTAAAGACTTTCTCAAAGCCCACGTGCTCATATAACTTCACGGAGTAAGAACAGGAGTAGTTTTGGTAATAGTACTAGTCCAGTTGTAAGCAACTCAACCCTTCAATAAATATACAGAGACTTACAAAGTCACAAACAAACGGTGGTGGCAGTAGCCTTTAACCCATTGTTCTGTCTGATACATTATTATAGTCTCTAAAGTCAAGTCGTAATAATAATATGCTACACAATACAATTCTCCCATATACAGACAAATCTATATAGCTACAGACTGTAAAAACTTTCCCAACAGTAGCTCTGAGTTCTGCTGACTGATGTTTACTTGTCTTGGTACATAGTAGCTACAACATGTCTCTATGTCTACTACATGGAAGTACACTTGTACTATATATATTATATAACTATGTTAGTATTACATATTCAGTTAGTTTGTGAGTAAGCTCTGGCAAACATTTATATTATTCGCTTTTATACGCTAGTTAATCCGATAGTCCCCTTTGCTCGTCTTTTCTCAACTTGCGTTGTTGTTACATTTCTATAGGTATTCTCCCGAATACGTTACGATCCATTACGCAACATTAATGTAGAGCATTCCACTCCTCTTGCGACTTATGAATACAATCATATTATATCCACTTTTTCTCTATGTAGTCACTTCACTTCCATGTTATATCTAAATCTACACTGCAAATCGACCGGCAACACAACTCCACTACTTCTACAACTAGACGTAGATTACTATAATATTTCTATAGGCATACATCATTCTACTAATGTAATATTAAAACCAGGAAACCAAAAATCAATGATTTAAAAAAAACGGAGTTTTAATGGATATATTTTAAATTCCCATTCAGCAGGATAAAAAATTGGGTTTTATTATTTAGGTGTACCTAATATGCATATCGAGCAAATTTTTAAACAAAAACCTCAATGCAATGAATTTTGGGTTTCCGGTTTTCTGAAAATCATTTTCACATGCTAATAAACAAGTATCGCCAGGATTTAGTAACGTGGGTAAAGTTCCACAGAATCTAGCGGGTGCTAGAACCTGGATTGCTCTTCTAAATACGTTTTTAGATCAACCTAAGCCTTCAACTGCGACCTTAGCCTTCCAATCAACCAATTGAATACGTGTACGAAGTGTGAAGCTATTTTCTTAAATCGTTCTTGAGTTGTCTTGCATATATACGGTCGGAAGGACAGACAGACACACAGACAACGCATTCGCATATAAGTATCGTTCGAAGCTTAATAATATAAAGTGTGAATAGTACATAATAATATATAGGAAAACATTTTTGTAAACAGGAGTAGTGTTCTGTACTTTTCACATTTGAGTGACTAACATTACATTACACGGCGAAGTTTGGTTATAAAGAGAATGCACCGTCTGCAGTGTATCTTGAGAAAAACCTTGGGTGGATAAACTGGATAATGCTATGCAGGCACAAATAGGGAATACAGTTGTTAGTTTCCGCATATACTCCATGACGTCGTCGTGGCTTAGAGGGTCTTTACTTTTGGTCTACCATTCAAACGACCTATCCGAGTGGATAACTGAATCCTATATTATGCTCCTTGTCGTCTCATTCCTTTCCTTACGTTCAATTACATTATATCTCACGCCAACACCAAATACACTACGACGACTACTTCTACTGTATTTCCCAAACTCTGCTCGTCTGTCGTCTCTATATGAAGGACTGACAACATAACGAGTGCCACTGCCACTACTACCATTTCCACTTCTACTACTACTAATACTACAATTTCTTCCTCGTGTGCCAGACTACGACTGCGACTACAACGCCGTGACATTCAAAAACTTACTATTCCTATCTGCCATCAACTCTAATTCACAGACAGGCAAAAGTCAAACTATGTGTGGAGTTCCTTTGCTCAAGCTCTTCTCCTATGCAGCTTTTTCTAATACCACCACGCTCTTTCCTTGTTATTACTACATCACAGCCACCATTATACGAGCACACTACACTACTATCATCTTTGTCTGTCGTCTGTCTACCTAGTTGCTTTGGGTTGAAAATTTAGTAGGACATACTATAATACATTACGACATGCTTCTATAACGCGAACATATCACGTATTCCACTCAAGAACTTATTTAGGGCCCAACGAAAGCAATTTTCTCCTTTGCCTCACTCACACTCCATGAATGACAATGATTTCATCAAACACTCCTCAACTTTTTGACATTTTATTTTTAGTTGCCTTTCTCACAGGCTGCCTGCCCGTACAATTAAAAACGTCTTCTATGGAATTTATTTTTATACAAGCAAAATACAAAAATTTAGTGACGTCATGAGATAATTTCTACTAGGTGTGCTGGGAGACCGAACTCATGATTTTAGGTATATTTAATTCCACAAGTAAATTAATTTAACATTTTCCTTTAGGAATCCCTACAAATGCAGCTAATTTAAATTCAGAAGAAATTGCCCAAATTTTTTATTACGTTCATGTTTATTACACTGCGTGTCTACTAATAGGTAGTATAATGTTATGCTAAATTCTAAATTGGAACAAAATAAAAGTCACATGTAATTTAAACATAAATGTGTTCATGTCTCGTTTTTCTCGCTTGCAAAATTGAAAACGAGATATTAATCTACAAACGTAAATACTGGTAGAGCGGTAGTGCGTTCCTGTAAAGAAGAGAGCCTGGGCTGTGTAATAGTCATAATTGCAAGAAAACTTGAACTTGATATACTTGTATATTAGCTGTACGTATATGAGTTTCGACACCTACACACGCACAGTAAATAATACTTGCTAGATTTGGTGTTGATAGAAGCTAAATCAAATAATATGACAGACAGTTGACTTTAACAATGCAGCTTGACGTGACAAGGTTAGACTGTTAGACAGTTCCTTGCTCGTTTGATTGAAAAGGGAAATTGCTTTGAAATTCTACCGGAGCTAGACTGTCTGCCGAATACACACACTCACAAACCTCGTGCCATTTTACGCTCCGCTTATGCCGAATCTTTGCATTTGACTTTATGATTCGTTCGTTGCGATTTTGATTTAGTACGCACAGTGAACATGGGGATGTCTGCTGTGTGCATGCACATAATTACTCGAAAAACCCAAAAGCTGAACTTTGCATCTGATAAAACATAAACCGCTGAGTTAATGGACCTAAAGGGTAAATTGTTTCGTAGACTTTATTTTTAGTCTTCTATCTTCATATCCATACTTAAAATAAGAGTAATAACCTCTGTGTGTAATCAGATTTGGCCATTGGGTCTTATAATACATTTCAAGATAAAAACTATTATACTGACCAAATTATAATTAAGGCACACCTCAACCATATAAATCAAACTACATGTGCAAAATTTAATAATTGAAAGTAGATACTGCTGTACCTGTATTTTACTATGCGGCTCAGTATACACATGCAGAGTGAAAGCCAGCAAGACTACTTTTCAGGAAAGTAGTTCGTGTATTACATGTGTGCGTACGTACTCTGGATGTAAGTGTGTACTATGGAAGTACTGAAAGAAAGCTTCCTAAGCTACCTTTCGCCTGGATACGTTTTTACAACTACTACTACCAAACCACGGAGAGACATGACCGCCCGTGCAACAAAACGATTCTACTATACGTAAATAAAACGAGAGAGCATGTGTGTGTGTTGTAGGAAAAGGTTAGAAAGACTGCATGGCGGGATTCTATTTCCTTCACACTTGGATATTCACACAAGTGACGCGTAAGTTATGCTAGGGTATCCGTAGTCTCACAAAATTAAACACAGATTTATTTGTATGCTGCTTATTAAGTAGCGCAAGCTACTTTATAAGAATGGTGACTACGTCTGTCCGTCTGTCCGTCTGTCTGTGGTTGCTATAACTCACGAACGGATAAACACAATTCGTTCAAACTTCTCACACGTGTTCTATGGGTCGCAACAAAGGTCAAGTTCGAAATTGGGGTCAATCGGTTAACTCCTTCATGACCTTTGACCTTTCAGAATA
>JABASD010003296.1:0-20921 GCA_019776165.1 Pogonognathellus flavescens
GGGGGGGGGGGTCGAAGTAATTGGACTGATGATTGGGGCGAGAGGAACAATTCCTGCATTTTTTGACACGTCCAGAAAAAGATTTAAGCTACCCAAAGAATTAACACAGAGAGTAGTCAGGAGTGTACTAAAAGGATCTTGCTATTAACTTGTTTGAATATTTTGTAATGTACTTTAGAATAATATTGTTTATCTACCGTGTCAAATGGCAAGCACAAGATTGAGACGGTGACTTCAAATAAAAGAAATTTTCTCTCTCGCCTCTGTACAAGCTACTATAAAACAGCAATAAGAGCAATATCGAAATGTATCTATCAAATGTATCTCTCTCTGCAAGCGTATAATTTATATGTCAATGTAAACGTAATAAATAGGTATTATGCTACTTATGTTAGTCATAAAATTTTGTTTTTGCACATTAAAGGCAGATTGCAAATTACCTAAGTTAAATTGCATTATAAAATTGTGCGAAATATTTTATTACCATACATACCTGCCTTGGCCTTGGTATGTCCATCATGAAAAATGTGCAGGTATGTGGCAATGTTTTAAATCTATGTAACAGGGTTTGAGCTTCGTTGGTTCGGTATTTGCGCTTATAGTATTGTGTAAAATGACATTATTTATTGACTTATAACTCACATCATATCATGATACTTTCATCGACGCGGTTTCCTATGGTCAAGCACAACTGACAATTTTGATTTCAACAAACATTTCTTATCATTGAATAAAAAGTGTGTAATAAAGTGTATATAACAATAAGTTCAACCAGTCTGATTTGTATTACTTCTTGACGAATCCTGCCATAAGCCGATCGTATGCCTTCAGCTGCCAATTTATACAATGAAACATTTGTATTAGGATAAGGATTGACTATTGTAAAAAAATTGTAATTACCTAACTTGATGACAAATGAGAAACTTCAACACAGAAAATATATTAGTAATTATCATTTGACCCAATTAAAAAGCTCATTTACCATGGCTTGAGTTTTTATGAATTCGGCAGTCGTATGAGTGAATTTGAATCTTTCGTCGTAATTTTCTGCATCTTCATAGCCTGTTCCAGGCGGAAACCATCCAAAACTGCAAAATAAGATATAAACTGAATGATTTTCATAAATAAGCATGTAAAATGTAAAGAATGCGCTTAACTTAACTTGGTGTAAACTATATACCCTGATTAATATGATACAAGCAACAAATTAATGCGAATGTAACTCTCATGAATCATGATGATCCATGATCCAATAGTTGCTGTGTTAAATAAACTTTAATTAGTATTACCGGTGTTGTTCAGTTTGAGGTTCAAAATATTTTTTCGGGGGGATGCAAAGAGGTTTCCACATTGCAGCACGTATCATTTCATATCCCTTAATTTGATCGGCCAAGATTTTCGGAGGTCGCTCAGTTATCTTTCCAGTGACGAAGTCAACTAGTTTAGTAATAAAGTGCGCAAGTCACAAATTATTATTTAGCCATATTATGCAATACTGAAGTTAAGCTTTGAATAAATGGAGCCTCAATGATAATTAAAAATATGCATAATTATACGTATAAATAAATAAATGCAATATTAGCATACGTGTTTTCTTTGTATATGGATTGATTTGATAGTTAAGAAAAAGACCGAAATCTTTATTATTGCGCTTGTTCGCCTCTTCAATGTACACAAGATCAAGAAATGGATTTTTAGGGGGAGGACGTGGAATAGCCATTTTTGTAATCGTATAATGACGTAAAATAAATTATTTTCACCGATCACTTATCTACACAATGCACTTCTACACTTTGCCTTCAGGATGATGGGGAGGGATGAACTGGCAAACTGAGTGTAAAAATTGAAAAGTTTCCAATATAGGTTGTAAGAAATTGACATAGGTATATCCGTAGTAACAAAATATTCTATATCATTTTCATTTGAATTCATTTTTATCAACTATTATTCATTTAGATTTGGTTTTGCCAGTTCATGATAGCCTACGAAAATAATCCGCCATTTTTTTATTTTTAGGACGTTCACCTGCAAATGTAACCAATTTTTCGAGTAGGTGCAGATTTGACATACTTGGAAAGTTAGTAACAAGATATTTTAGTCTGAAAGTTTCACTTTTTCTAAGTTCCCTAAGCCCAGATAAGACTTAACTATCGAATATTTTCCGCTGATAGCGTAGTGGAACATATTCGATAGTTAAGTAGTTTAGTTCGATACAATATTACTCACATCGAGGTTATTGGGCTAATGGCTAATGATTGGTGTACGAGGAACAATAACTAAATTATTTGAAGATTTCCGAAAACGTTTTGGACTTCATCCGGATATCATACAAAAAATAGTGATGAGTGTTCCAAAAGGATCGTGTAATATTTTACACAGCCATTTATATAATTACAACAAATCAGGGAATCATTGATAATGTAGTTTGTCATTCTTATAAACCTATTTAATATAAGTTGTGTTATATAATTATTGAAGTTAACGTGTCTAACTAGGCAAACATTATTGTGAAATGTCGGTCATTCATTAATTAATGAATATTCTTCTTCTTAATGTAAGTACAGTATAAGAGTAATCTACTACAACTACTACTAACAAGGCATCAAAAAATTGTATTATATTTCAGATTTTTACACACCAAAATGGGAAATGATGAATAAAAGAAGAGAAATAAATTGATATTACAAAAACTTTAAGATTTAGATGCAGTAGAGCTTTGACTTGATGTTCTAAACTGTATCAACACCACAATGTAAGTAACAATGACGCCAGCAATCTGAAAATTCACGAAAAATGGTTGTATCAGTGACCAATAGTGTAGATTAGATTGCTTATTTTTGATTAAACGTATAGTACAATAATATACGTTATAAGAAACTGTTAGTTAAAGTTAAAACATACGGAAGTGAGTGTCGATCTGCTCACAGTGAAGAAGCCTAGGGCTGACAATTTGAGTGGATTGTGTACCAAATAATTTATCAAATGAGACAAATGTTTCTCTTTAATGCGATCTTCTTGAGATTTATTTGCACAGAAATTCCAGTATTGCTGAAGCATTAGTAGCCTTTCCAGTAAATGCTGACTCTTCAAAGACAAAGAATATATGAAGGAAATAAAGAAAATCCTTCAGACAGAGCTGCATCAATTTTAAATGCTTATTCATTAAATTCAAAATTCAATGCTTAATATTATATACAATACAAGAAATGCTATTTCTATTGTATCAATCAGCACAATCAGCAGCACATTAAATGAAATATAATTTTGCAGTTCATCATAGAAAAAGGTAAAAAGTTGCATTTGAAGGAGGTGAAAAAGCGGCTTTTTTTGGTTTGTGACAGTCATAAAATTGTAGCGCATTAAAATAATAATAAACCATTTGTAACGGTCTAAGGAAATAAAGAAATAAAGAGTGACCCTGTTTTGTGAACTGTGACACTAACATTAACTGTGACATGACTACAACCACTCTGACACTGTGTATTTACTGTTGGGCCAAATAAACAGAAATACTGTGTACGCCCCTGGTATCATCTTAACTGACGATGAGTGTGAGTTATTCGTAAAGGCAAAAGGTAGACTAATGACACTAATGTCATTAAAATGCAGGTAGCTAAATGCAAGTAACAAGAATGATCATATCGCGCGTGATTATTATTCACATTGGATAATGGATGACAACAGTTATTCGTAACATTATTATTATTTAAAGTGCTTAACTGCTTCTTGTAGAGCATGAGCAGCATTTCCTAGACACACCATTCTGACTACCGTCAGAATAGTTTCTCCAGCATTATCTATAGACTTCCCGTCGAAAAATCCACGCTCAATACAAAGGGTGACGGAGATGAAACAAAGGAAACTCAAAGAAGCGGTCATATAAAAGAAGAGTAAAAGAGTAACGACTCCGATGGCCATCTCGATATCTTTCCATAAAGCCGACAGTTCAAAATATGATTTTATCAGACTTTCCATTTCAGGAAAACACACTTTTATATTATTTTTGTTCAATTTACTAGAGCTATGATTTTCTTTCTGCTTCAAAGTAATATTATTAACTGCATCAGTGTGATTATTGTAATTAATGGTAAACACATCTTCCACATCATCGTGAGATGGGTACTGAATCCATTCTTTCCAAAAAGATTTTTGAGGACGTGTTTTAAGATCATTATCATCTACAGACGTGTCACCATTACGAAGGGGTTGCTCCAATAATGTGCCCACACTATTCCCTCTCTGTTTAATTATTGATGCCACAAGGGTCACAACAATTATGAGAACAAGAGCAGCACAGTCAATAACAAAAGACTCGCCAATCCAGTCTATGGCCAATTTGCTAATAATCTGTATCGGTTTCGTGTCAATTTGATCCACAATAATTTCTTCGACGTCCACACCAATCCTTCTTGCAAGAGAAATTAAAGCCAGAAATAACAAAGCTAACTCATTTTTGGTCCATTTAAACAGTTCCGGAGTTTTATGCAAATCCATCAGTTGAATTTGCTGGTAGAAAAAAATTACTTGCGGGAAAATAAACCATGTAATGATTCTCAGAGTAAAATTTGTGGTAGCGCTCATCAATCGAACAATATTGGTGGAAATTAGAGTTATTTGAAATGCTGCACTGGCACTGGAAACATTAAATCCTGGAACTGGAAGAGATACATCGGTTTCGTTAGTGGCGGATTTGTCTGCAGTTACCGATGGAACTAAAGAGGATGATGGAAAAATCGGTTTTCTTGGAGCTGCGATTTGCATGTATTGTTGAACTAATTGATAAATAGCCAATGTTATTCCAATCATATTTAAAACACTTTTGAAACTTATGCACCAGCAATGGCGAGTGAAACTTCCAGGAGGCAAGAAAACAGAAACAGTTAAAATTTCTACCATTCGAAACTTGTGCATTTTAGGAAAAAATTTAAACTGCTGATATAATAAATATTTTTTGCCTAAAATCAAAGCTTTCAGAACTAGTGTTTAAATATTATTGACAATTTTTTGTAGGTTTGTTACACCTTATTGACCACATGAAGTTTCTTTACGAGTGGAAATATTTGGAACTTTCCTTCAACTCACAAGCGAAATGTCTTTCAAAAATTTGTTCTGCTAAGTGCCTGTCTTACTTGATTGAGTTATATTATTATATTGTATTATTACTAAATAGCTATTACCTAATGGATATTAAATTTTTTGGTTATACATAAATTGAAGTGTCAACATTATGTAAATTGATTTGAATTGCATATGCATTGAGATGGTGTTTTCACAGTGCTAATAAAATATTTATCTATTTACATACTTAAAATTATTGCTACAGTTTATTTTATTTGCACGATGAGGGAAGGAAAACTTAAGAGCTATTATGTTTAAGGTAGATTAACACATCATTTTATTAACTACAACCGTTGTCACTTCTTCCTACTCTTTTGAATGCAATTGTTTGTTCAAACAATGTTTATTAAGTATTTAAGTATACTCATTCATGGTGCGTTATGGGTTTAGTCTACTTTGAAAGCTGAAAGTACAACTTTAGTTTGGAAATCATGAGCAAAAACTACAGCCACCTTTCAATCTGACTCTTTCAATGTCAAATCAATTTGACTCTTTCCCAGTTTTTATTTTTAATGTAAAATCGTGTAAAAAAATAATATGAAATTAAATGGATCACATTAACCGATCTTGTAATTGACTAGGACTAAAATACATTATGAAAAATTTGTTCCCCAAAATACAAAAGTTTAATAAATACATATGAAAAAAGAAAATACCTACGGCCATTTTTATTTTTTAATATCAATAAACCATTCAAAACGGATGATAACAAAGTAGCGTAAGATACACAATTACTAATTAAAAATGTGATTAAAATGTGTAATAGTGTTTAGGTAAGTTCATTTTAAGTTAAAGTTCGTAAGTTTAATTAAAAATGAGAAAATTAATTATCCAAATGTTTATTAAACATAGCGAAAGGAACTTTATTTGCTTTATTTAAAGAAGGGTACAGGGGTACGTGCCCTTCTAGATTCTGAAAAAAGAGTTTTTTGTTAAGTAACCCCTTTTTCGGAAATATAACCCTTTTTTACGTGCAATTGTTCACCCCAGAGAACTCGTCCCTAGATTTGAATAATGGCTACGTTCTTTAGCAAAGTAATTGCTGCATAATTCTCACAAATAATTTCTTCTCACAAATAATTTCTTCTCACAAATAATTTCTTCTCACAAATAATTTCTTCTCACAAATGACAAATAAAATACTTCTCATAATTACCATTAGAATGAAATTAATTGTTTTCTTGTACATAGTACAATAGGAACAGCTTTACAAAAATCAAGTATGCCTA
Source organism: Pogonognathellus flavescens (assembly GCA_019776165.1). Taxonomy (NCBI): domain Eukaryota; kingdom Metazoa; phylum Arthropoda; class Collembola; order Entomobryomorpha; family Tomoceridae; genus Pogonognathellus; species Pogonognathellus flavescens. Next base: position 6,348 of record JABASD010003296.1, read on the forward strand.
CTTTTATTGATTCTTTTCACATTCCCTACATATTTTATTTTCATAAACTATGACCAATTACATGTTTAAATAGGTTAAAAATATCATAAATTTGACCGACATTACAAAATATTTATTATCTATTCACATTAATGAATTAAACATAGGAGCTCCCACCGCTCTACTGGGTTCTTGTTTCGTCGGGCATTTGTTGCTTAAATGACGCCCCAACATTGTACATTTTTTTGCGGTTTTGTAAAGCTAGTAAAATGAACAAAAATCCTAAAACAGCACAATAAATACCGTAACCTAAAAATACATCACGGATATGTAATCTAAAATCGTCTTGTGAGATCATAGCAAAGGACATAATCATCTTTATGATGAGAGCGAATAGTGTGTTTAATCCAAAAATGAAAGCTTCGCTGTCATCTTTGATTCCTTCTGCGACTTCAGCACTACAAACATTCCAACATTTTCGGCATTTATAACCGTTTTGTGTAGGTACTGATACGAAACTTGAAAATATTTTTCTGTAGAACTATTTTTAACTTACGTTACAACGATGATCATAGTCTCAAATAATGTTAGAAAAACAATATAGCATGCATAAGCAGCGTACAAATCATGAGTTCTTGACAAGACAATGAGAGTCGCACCTTGCAAAAATGATATTCCACTTAAGTAAACTTCTCCCCATTGCATAAATGCAAACTTTATGAAGGATAGAACGATACTGATGGCAGCAGCTGTTTATTGTAAAAAACAAATGTACCGATTAGAACATGGTAAAAATGAGAAAAAAGGAGTTTTTAGTTAAATTGTGTTTCAATCTCACTAATTAATCCATGAGTCGAATGAACAGCTCCATTATACACTTGTTGATGAGTTTCTTCTTCAATGAGTCTCCATAGCGGTTCCGTGTAAAGCTGGACTTGTAAATACACAGCCATGGCCAACGCCCACCACAAGGACCATTTTAACACGTATCTGTTGCTGTAAGCCTCTTTGAAATCCCGTTTAAACCGTTTAAACGCTTTTAGAACTCTTTTCCCTAATGTAAGCTTTGGCTGATTTTGTTCGACATTATTTCCCGCTACTTCATGACTCGTAGATTCTTCTTCCTGAGGCTGAATTCCATTTTCGCGTAGAGTAGCCAAATAATTTGCTCGCATCTGTTCTTTTAAATTAATTGATACGATAGAATCCCTGGGGTAAAAATATAAAGATTTGGATGGTTTCGGTAAAAATAATGAGATTAACAAAGAAGCAGAGGCTCCACCCAAGCTAATGTAATTCAGCTGAAAGTAATTCATGATCTCGAAAGAAACGAGAATTTGTGCTACAAGTCCAGCAAGAAATTGACCTATGTGTAACGCAGAATGAATGTAAGATGTGATGGCTTTAAAATGTTTTCTTTCTACATTTGAGTACATGTATGTCAGATAGGCCAATTCGGACGCTGCAGCCGTCGAGGAAACTATTTGTCGAGCCTTTTGGTAAGTGCATAGAATTAGAATTACAATACAATGAAAACTTTTTAATAATCATTTGAAATCAACTAATCAAATATTATTATATGAAAATACTTGTGCGTTGATTGTGCTTGTGTATGCCCAAATACTGATACACCATGTGGCAATAAATGCTGCAGCTCCAAATATAATGACTGGTTTATATCGCAGAAAATCCGTAATAAACAAGAAAATTAGAAGACTGATGAACTGTCCATAACCAGTTGCAGGCAAAACTTCATGTACCATCTAAAGTAGATAATATTACAATAATAATAAAAGCAAAATGATTCCAGGGGCGTATCTACGTAAGGGCTCACAGGGCTTGAGTGCTCCCCCAGATGCCGGAAGGAGCTATTTAGCAAAATTTGCCCCAGACGACTCGAGCCCTCCCATTACAAGTTTCTAGATACGCCCTTGAATGATTCAATATTTAACCATTAAATAATATGTATGTATTAGGCATTGTTTACTGTAATCGGTGGAATTGATTTAAAAACATACTTCTGGTACTGTAAAATTCCTAAATTCAATCGCATATTCGATGAAGAAAGGCTCACTCGGCCGAAATTGAATCAAAACTCCAAATGCACCAAGAATCAATGCGGTTCGCTTCCATTGTTCCATTTTATAGTTAGATGTTGATAACTGATTTTTTCCCCAGAAAAGTTTTGATGAATCTACTAGCTGATAATAATAACTACATGCATAAAACTAAATATGCAATATGCAATGATTATTGTCCGTAGTTTTAGATAGATATACAGTAATATGCCGCAATAATTATAGCATGTCTATTTAATTTCTGATAATGCAGCAGAACTGACGATGAATGCACTAATAAAATTTGGAGACCAACAGATTTGGTTTACTAAATAAATTGGAATATTGAGATTACGAAGAGAAATATTGTTACTCAGCGTACTCAACCAGAGACTACGATATTTTATGACTTTGCAAAGCATCAGTCTGTGAGGAATTCCTTGGCAGTTGACAGGCAGTGAAACGCAAACGCATCGCAATTTTATCTGCGTATTAAAGGAATAGTAAAAAATGAATATTATAATTATACCTTTAAGCTTTCAACAATAAATAGTTACAACTTTTCCTTTATTAAGTAGCGGAAGCTATTTTATAAGAATGGCATCTACGTCCGTCCGTCTGGGACCGCCATAACTCACGAACGGATTAACACAGTTCGTTCAAACTTCTTATAGGTCATCGCTATCAAAGGGAAGGAAGGTCATGTCCGAAAATGTGGCCAATCGGTAACATTCAATATTTCGTAGCAAAAGCTATATACCTTAGAGGAACTTTTTGTCGTTATCTTTCACAGCGCTATTTTGAGAATGAATAATTAACTTAATTCGACTTTGTGAAAAGTCATTTGGCTACAATAATTAACAACACAGCTCACAAAGTGAAGTTCACGTCAGCAGTTGATAGCGTTTGTTAGGTAACTTAAGTAATTACATACTCTTCCGCTACTTCATTACATCTGTTTATCAATGGTTAATTTTATTTCTACATTGAAGTTCAAGATTAATTCTGGTGTTGATAAAACTTTTTACGCCATTACATTTTATTGTTCTTCTGTCCATGTCGACAATTTCCATTTGGAAACTTTGACCATCATATTCGTATGTTGATTAAATGGAAGAAATACTGATTGTATTGCACTTTCATTGTGCAGCTCCTGCCGTTAAGCCAGTATTAAGTCTATTAATATGAATACTGTTCTGTATTCCCTTAATTCTCTTAAATTGATTAGTAGTGCAGTGTGATTGAGCCTTTCAGCATTTTATTGCAACTTCTGCAGCCGTCAAAGAGCAAATGATAGACAGCCGCTAAACGGTTAATCCGAGCAAAGAGTATTATATATAACGGTAGTCCTTATAGATAAATCATAATATAACGAGATTTGGCGTCATTAAAACGCTCTGATAATGCAACTAACCAGACCAAAGGTCAAAGTCTTTTTGGTGTAGCCCAAAAATGACAGTGGTCTAAATCTGTTTACAACTGAAATGTAGATAATCTCCAATCATGAAAACTTGTATTATATTTAGCTGGTTTGAAATAATACTATTTATGATTTTAGAAGTACCTAGATAATAAACCATTCGTAACGGTTGAAAGAGGGGAACAGTAACATTGTATTGTCAGTATTGTGAACTAAGATATTGTAACCTTTTCAATTTCCATAAATAGACTTCGTCACTTAATAAAGAACATATTTGCAAAACGGCTGCAATAAAATACCGTAAGATATATACATAAAGAGAGTGTCGGAATTATCGTTTCATGGTGATTTAAACGTATTAACAAGTATTAACAAATGTCTTTAGTAAAACTAAATCCTCAAGTTAATTAAAGATATTTTGTAACTTATCCATTAAAAAATGCAAGTGTACATTTTTTTCGATTAAACTTCTTGTCGGTCAGGGGTCGTCCCGCCATCCAATTAGGAAAAATTCCATCTAACCAGCCTCTATTTACCTAGTAACAAGTTTTTCAATATCACAAATGGTGAAAATGGAGAGCCAATAGCCAAATCAATGAAATCGATGTGGAAGAAGCAGAATCGACATAGCAAATTAAAAAATTTGTGTGATAGAAGTATATTCTGCATACGACAAAGTCGCATCTTGTTTAAAATGCGATCTCCGACAAAAAGGTGGTGGTACTGTTGGTGATCTTGATTGTTATACAGTAGTTGTAGTTATACCACAAGAAAATTTTAGTCATGCTATTCAAAAAATCGAAAGAAAGGCAATGAAAATTATTCCGAAAAAGTGTTTGCGAACCCAGAATTTCGAAAATGAGTGCATATTGCATTTCGGAAAGAAATAAACCGGTCAACATCGGGAGTGTAGTCAGTGTAGTAGCGAAACTAAGTTATGTAATATTTTAAAAAATTGAAACTTAAAAGCACTGTTAAGTTCAGGGGTGTATCTAGAAATTTGTAATGAGGGGACGCGAGCAGTCTGGGGGGGGGGGGGGGNCCCCCCCCCCCCCCGAAGGCCGCAATTTCTTGTTTCCAGAATCTGGAGAGGGGGCACAAACCCGGTGAGCCCATACGTAGATACTCCCTTGGTTAGGTTTTTTAACGCCTTTGCATGCATTGTTGGACATCAATTGATGCATGGTAGTGTACTATTACCATGGGTTTGCGTGTTCTTCGTTGCTACTACAAATTCAAATGTCAACAAACAATTTATCATTTCATGTGGCATGATTATGATGCACTCAAGAACGTACCGAGAGGGGGGGGCACTGGGGGCACGCCCCCCTCCCCAAATTCCGGGGAAAAGGCAAAAAATGTCTAAAAAATAGCCAAAAATGAACAAAATCTTCGCGCTACGCTCGAATTTAGTGTATTTTCGGCTTATTTTAAACAAAAGTTGCTATAATTAGAACGAATATGTAACAACGAATATGTAACTCATTTGCACAAAATTTATTGTGTGCCCTCCCCCTAATAGAAATCCTGGGCACGCCCTTGGATACACTGACTGTTAGAGTGCATTTCGTCTTGCTGTTTTACAGCAAGACAAGTAAGTAGTCAGTAGACGTCAGTCACGTAGTAAGTAGACTTGTAAGACTTACGTCTAAGGCCTGGTACTTATACAAAGACTTATTGGATGGGTCAAAGGTCATGAAGGAGTTGACCGATTAACTAACCCAATAATCGAACTTCATTGGGCCCAAAGTGTGTACATTTTTTGTACAGCTTCACTTTACAAGTACATACTTTACACATTTTGATTGGGCCAATAGTATGTGTAGCAAATTTGAACTCTTCAGTTACCTTAGCTACTATTTTATAGGTGCTATGTATTTTTTTACGAATTAAAACAAAAGTCAATTATAATTTTCCAGTTAGTGATAATAAAATGTATCCAATAATCCGTTTCCTAATCCCAACCCAACCTTGGACCTCCCTCTGTTTTAATCATTTTCAATCTGACCATTTCATTGTGGTAGCTAAAACTCAGAATAATGTTGCAACTTATCATAATTTTATTTAATTCGTCAACAGTGTTTGGTTTGGCTCACTATTTTTTCCATTCCTCTTATTACATTTGAAAATTCTCGGCTCAGACTTTCGGTAAGTGAAAATCAGAATTACAGAGTCTAAAAATCATTCTTTTATTATGCATTTTCCAGATGCATCATCACATTATCAGAGTATCTGATTTTGTACGATAATAAATAATTTGAGCGACCTAATTGTTTCGTGTTTGTTGTGAGATACATTAATGCAGTAAAATCAGATTCCAAGATTCCATTTTTTTGATCCACCAGGTGCCAATCTCTACGGAATGAACGATGGCTTCAAATCAGAAGGGTTACGTCTCTCAACATTTTGCAAGATATTGTGGTGACAACAGTGTCCATACATTAGAGGAATTATTGTCCAATCCTTTTGAGAATTTCCGGCCAAATCAAGATAAAAATAATTGTAAGGATGACAATGATTTTTTTTCGGAATGCGGAATTTCTCTCTGTAGTTTGAAAAATGTTACTGGTAATTCTTCATCGACTATACCTTCTTGGGAGAATGGACGTACAAGATGTGCACAAGAAACCAGGAAGCTCATTGGAGAATTCGATAAGTGCATTCAGTTTCCTATAAGTGATTTTTCTATTATGGAAAAATATATATTGAAGATGTTGCTGATGTCCAAGGATGCTGTTTCTCTGAATCCACAAAGTCCCTACATGAAACTAATTGACCCATGCATCTTGGCGATGACAGCTATAACTAAAGCGTACGAAGTTCTACTGGATTTTTCATCCCCAGTTGGAAAGTACTATTTTATGTTTGTAATGGGAAAATGTCGATGTATTAGTAATGAGCTTCACAATATTAATGCGTCTTAATTATGTAGAACAAAATAAGTTTTCAAGTAGGCGGGCGTGGTAGGGTGGGGTGAAGGTGAAACTACTAAATACATGTAAGGCTACATTAATAACATTATAGTTCGTAACGTTTCAAATTAATAGTTTTGTTAAAGTTTTCGTGTTTTATATTAGTTACCAACATTCATATAACAATTGAATTTGTTTTAACGTTAAAACGTAATTAGTGTTTATCTAACAATTAATAATGTATGAAATTAACTTTTAGTTTAGATGTTAAGAGAATTATTTGTACTTGGTTATAACTTGTAACTTTAAATTGTTGTCCCGTATAATAAAATTTATTATTTTTTTAAATCAAACAAACATTTCTTTATACTTCATTCATAAATCATTTTACAGTTATTGCTTTTTTGTGAAAACGATTATCTTATTATTAGCTGGCATACCAATAGAATTTACATGCACAAGTTTATGAGTTAATCCTAACTGAACCAAATCTTTCAAATCTCTTACGCCCCATTCAGGATTTTGTTGCCTTAATCCTGCATCGAAACTGACGTTACTCTCTGGTGTGAGAACTCCATTAATTGCATAAGGACCGTAAGTGATGAGTTGTCCATTATCCTTTAAACATTTTTCTGCTAGCGAAAAAAGTCCCAGTGTCGTGCTCCAAGGGCTGATGTGGATCATATTTGCACAGTAAATGGCATCAAATTTTTCTGTTTCGATATTATCTGGCAAATCTTCCTGAGTAACATCCAATATTGCAGGTTTTTTTACATTTTTTAACTGGTTGACATCTATAAAGGTTTGGATGCTTTCGATACTTCTTTGTTCTATTTCCGTTGGTTGCCATTGAACTAACGGCAGATTTTTAGCAAAATGAGAAACATGCTGTCCAGTCCCACTCGCCACTTCCAAAACAGATAGATTTTGATTTTTGGGGAGTGTGTCTTGCAGAACAGATAAAATTGCGTCCTTATTTCTTTCAGCAGCAGGTGCATGAAGCATTTTTAGATGAAAGTATTTTACAAGTACTTGAAGCTTTTTGTAATATTTGGGAATGTTTTCAGCAATACTAGTCATTCACACGCAACTATAAAGTAAGTATAATAATGAATAATGACACATTATTTATTTTATATACAGAATCCACATCATGATTTCGAATTAAAATGTGCAAAAGTTTTGTTAGATTTCTTACAGGAGTTTTGTGTTGGAGTTTGCTAAATGCCTATACAATAGTATCCTGTGACTTGTGACCTGTGGGATGGGAAATAAACAATATTATTATAGTATGTAGATTGCTTATGCTTATTGTAGATTGTATGTATGTAGATTGCTTATTGTATGTAGATACCTACTATACTATATCTATTTAGTGTATTTAGTATTTAAAGAGTGTAAGTGTGTGAGTGTGTGTAATAATGACAATAATATGAATGAATAATACCAGTGTTCTTGAATGGAGTACCTTTATCTTTATAAAAATAAATATGTTGTCTTTTCCACAATTTCGAAGATTTATGTGTTTCAAAGGTAAACCGGTAAATGCGAAATCGAATTTAATGTCAAATCGGTCTCACAGCAGCTACAGCAATATTTTTGTAACGTTAATTAATTATTGTTTTCTCTAATTTCTTTGCAGTTTGCACCAAGCGCAAGCACCATATTAACTACAAAAAAAAATATCAATCGTAAATCGTAATGGAAAATGGAGCTAGAAAAGTCGCCGCCGAGGACGCCAAAAACAGATATAAACTATTTTCTCAGTCTCAAGTCTCATCTTTCTCAATAACCAAAGTTTACCAAACCAACCTAACACTCACTCTCAAGTCTCAACTGTCTCAACTCTCCTCGTCTCCTCCGATATCGATATTATCCCGATGATGCAATGGCGTACACAGACCAATACTAGCACGTTGTTCATACCCCGAAACGACCCAGGTCAGCTAGACGGGGGCCGGGATACCCCCAATAGAAGTTGGGAAAAATTGAGACCCGTTTGAGATCTTGGGGCTTAAACGAGATTGAGATAAAATGGAAAATTTCCGCGCATCGGTTTTTCATTTCATGATGAAGATTTTATGATGTTTTTTGCATACCTACTACGCCTACTAGTGTGTACTTTAAAACGGACTTTTTCTGAAATGTTCATATTTTAGAAGAAAATGACATTTATTTAATTTTTTTTCACGTGCTACTGCCAAGTCATGAAAGTATGCGGCTTATTAGACTAGACGCACGCAAAAGATGATGGAGCCGAGCAGGCCCATTTAAGGCTATTTGGTACTAAATGATAAGAATCACTTCTGCTCTTTATGAGCGCCAACTTTCAAAAATTAAAAACACATTTTAATTATTATCGAAACACTGAAATCACTGAATACAAAATATTGTACTGAACTATTTACAAGAGTGCAAGTGACAACTAGAACCACAAGCAAAACCAACAGGTGAGACGGTGAGAGGTGACAGAGTGAAAGGTCACATTAAATTAGTCATGTCCCTAACAGGTCACACGCAGTCAGCAGTAGACATTACATTTAATATTATTTCATATTTCATTTGCAATTTGTAGCTTAATTAAACCGAACTCGGTAAGCTACTAATTACTGAAACTGAAATGTTTCCAAAACCAAATATTGACATTGAATATAGTCATCAGACAAAATGTATACATAGTTATACATTATTGACATTATTGATTATATAATCACACATAAATTATAAATGTTGTTTGTTATGTCTGATGTTTTAGTTTGTATTTGGCTAAATGCTAAATCTTAATAAATGCTAACATGTATTATATTTTGCAGTCAAATGATTGTTATTCATTGATAATGATATAATTGATAATTCATTGCCGTTTATAACTTATCTAGTGTACTATGACTGGGATGACTCCATTTATTTACCCGTCAATTCCGCTTTTAAAGCTAAAAACTACACTGGAACATTTCAGCAATATCAAGGAAGAAGAGTTGGATGCTTTTAAATCACCCTTTCTAGAAATTCCAAGTGGAACTGACAATCCTATTGTTGATAAATTTTGTAACCAGCGTATTATTGGCGGATTTCAAATAACTGCTTCTGAAGAATACTGCAACAAATTATTAACACCACAAATTATATCGAGGAAAAGATGTGAAGCGTTTATAGGAACATACTTGGGACATGGCTTTGCCTCACCTGCAGGATTACGAATAAATGACTATCGACAGTACAAGGAATTAAAGCAACGCTACTTTCTTAGATGGTTAATAGAAGAAAAGTTCTTTGAAGGAGTGAGGAAGAATTTTTACAAGAAGCCTACAATTATCTGTTTTGGAGGAAGACTCAGCGACCCGTTGATGACTCCTTTGGCTTCTCATTTCGGCCTAAAAAAGGATATGAGAATTTATGCTGTCAAGTTTAATGATGCCATATATTTATGGAGCGAGAAACATCGTAAAGAACAAAGTACCACTTCCGCAGATAAGATGGCTTACTATGGACGTTACTTTGAACATTTGTTAACAAAGAGCCACCAAACGTTTTCACGTGGTTCACTGGTCACAAGTTCAATGATTAATGAATTCGAAAAATCCTTTATCATTCAGGAAATCACTTTTGGGCATCACCAGATTCTTTGTTTAAACGAAATCGACGCTGTTAGTAATGATGGAGAAATGGTGGAAATAAAACTTCACGGCCCATTTCCTTCATCTATTAAAAGATTTGGGAGATATTTGCAATATTGGGCACAAACGGTAGTTTCAGGTGTGAAGCTTTTGGTCATTGGAGAGAGAGAAAGAAATGGATGTCTCAATAACATCAATATTGAAACCACAGATTCTATTGGGCAAAAATTTGGCTCTCGTCTCGCTAATTGCTACGATTTTGAAAACCAGTGGCTAAATTTTATTTGTGAACAATTCAAAGAAAATAACCCAAAAGTTGTCAAAAAATTTACTTGGGGTTTTGATAGTCGTCAGGTTATTTCAACAGATGTTCAAGAAGAGCTAATACCTTTTTATTTGCTACCACCTTCTTATGCTGCTGCCGTAGATGAAATATTATGTTCCAGTTCCAAACCAATAATAGCGACAGCTTGATTCTTCATGGGAAAGTCAAGTAACTTTGATTTAATTAATAAATAAATAATTGAATATTATAATATAGGTATAGTATAGTTCTAAATCTAAAATATTGATTGGGTTAAAGCATTTATGTTCGTTTCGTTTCATTTCGTTTTGTGCCTTCAAGTATAACTCTGTACAACTATTAGTTTGATAATTAATTAAAAAAATGTTAGTGACATCTTTTTTTATATTGTCCATTTTTCCTTAAAAATAATCATATTAACTGTAGTTTGTCTCAAGAAAATTCGGAAATACTATGTGAAGTTTGTGAAGTGATTTTTATTTATATTATATACACAAACCAAAAAAGTATGTCGAACTTTTTCTATTATGTATTAAATATATTGTTGCCGGAAGAGAGCTAAAGGACTTCAGTGCTAATGACAGAAATACTAAATTTCGTATTATAGGACAACATTTAATGCCAACATGCTCACAGACCGTACAGTTTGCTTTATTTTATTATTATTCTTATAGTTGTATAGATAATTAACTTTTGAATTAAAAGTTTGCTCCATTAACAAGTTGTATCATGTGAACGTATTCATTGACATAATAATATATTATATGACTGAGAAATATATTTTTAATGCACATCGCGCAGATTAATTTTGAAGTAGCAGCTCTAATTAATGTCATTAGTAGAATTAGAACAATGATGATGTCATTTATTCACAAACGACATGAGTAAGCTTATGACCCCATGATTTGACATATTATGGCCCGGGTAAAAGGAAATAACTCGCCTCTTTGACATTTTGCTCCATGTCTTACTTTTTGGGTGAATTTTTTTGGTGGTCCCCTTCCCATAGATGTAAACCTTAGATTGTCTGAAAACTTAGACTGTCTTAAAAATCAAGTGGTGAACTTTGTTTGATTCTAGCGACCAAACCGTAACTCACGAAATATTATTCTTCAGTTCTGAAATACATGTGTATCTATTGAACTTTGACCGATTCCAGCGACCAAACCATATGACCTAGAGACGTAATTTGAAAACCACTCGAACTCATCGCATTCCGTTTATCATACAACAAAAATTCAGTAGGATCCGTAGAACCTGAAATTTCCATGAGAATCTCGTGCCATAGCTTCTTGTGACCCTACCTACCAGAGGTAGGGGCAATGTTGCTCGAGAAACATTGGGTAGGGGTAGGGTAGGGCGTAGGGCCATCATTCGATCATAAAAAATCATCACCCGCAAGACAAGAGTGACAAGACCTGATTTGTGAGATGACATGAGACTGATGAGACAAATAAAAGCCCAACCTGCCTGCCAACCTACATTACAAATAAGTACAAACGACGAGTACAACTTGCTTTCTGGTTGGATCACCCGGGAAAATAACATTTTGATTTTGGAATATTATTTTGGAAGTTGTGAGTTATATTTCAGATGTTAACAGTGACGTACATATTTCATATTTTGTATATCTGAACCACTACCATAATATTGAAACGACGGATTTCGAAATGACAGTGAAGTTGTAGAAATAGTTGTAGTGACTAAATGGTGGAGTTTCAACCACTCATTGTCAGCTGGAGTGCTTGTAAAAATTGTACATTGTGAAGCCTATTTCTGTTGTTGGTTTTGGTTGTAATGATGAATGAATGGTGGTATGGTAAAAGGGACAGTTGATTGAGTCCTGGGTTGACACTTTGACACGACAGTCTTATTATACATTTTTGATTTAAACCTTAACTTAAAATTATAGTATAGGTATTTATAATTTATAAGTAATAAAGCGATGGGAGAACTTAATCAGAAAACAGTGTTTCTGTTGGACCATTGCATTGCGATGAAGGAGCCAAGCGGTTTGTCAATTGAAATTGACACAGGAAACAGGTCGAGAATGCAACAACACAATTCAATGGGATATTTTCCATTTATTCCTCCAGTAATGAAAAGTTTGTGGACTCATGTCGTGGAGTCAACGTTAGAATATGCGAGAATAATTTGGGATATTTTTTCCGAAGAAAGGTTACTTAGAATTGTTTACAGCGATCCGCAAAATGCGTACGCAGTAAATACATGGGATACCACGAATCAAAATATTACCTTTGTAAGTTCCCCATCAATTTTATTGAAATCTAATGTTCAATGTTAACTTTCTTGACATTAATTTTAGCTTGATAATATTGGTGACTTATTTATTATGTAGTTAAGTCAAGCATTGGCTGCTGCAGGACCACCAGTGAAAGCTACAGGAACAATTCTTGTTGGAATTAAAACCGCAATTGAAGCTCTTTCTCAACCGTCTCAAGCTCAAATTAACACTTCGTCTTCAAGTGTGTCATCATATCAGGTAGATTTAACAAATATTTTCATGACTTTGATGAAGGACAAAAATGGGGCAGCCCATCTGGAAAAAAGTCATTTTTGACAGAACACAATTTACATATTACATGGTTGAGATTATTGTTATTGCAGGTCATAAATCGTGGCCGTGTGATATGCGTTACATCGTGTACGATTGATTCAGATTTAGAAGATTTTTTCTTATCAACATTGATACAACAAAATCGTGTCGCTGCTGCCTCAGACCAGTAAGTGTCATGCCAAATGCCAAGAGTTTTTAGTGAATTATTGTCACACTGATCTTATCAATATGTTCAATTTTTATTATTTATACGTTTGAATACTTAATTTTTAGTTTACTGCCAATTCATGAATGTGAGTTTGTTCTATTGTCGATTCACCCGATGGGCAAAGAGCGATTAGCTCGAGTGCTTTCAAGACCTCTCCATGATGTAAGATTTTTTGTGTGGCGTGTTCGAAATAGACGGTAAAGCAGACAAGACCAGCTTCACAGTAAACGACCAGTACTTGCCGTGTCACTTGACCAGACACCAGAGTATCACATAATAGCAATGCACAGAACAATGCAGTAGCGAGTAGCCTTCTGAGGCCTGTCTGTGATGTACTTGGTCACGTGACACGGCAGTTACTAGAATTTTCGACTTAGCTGGTCTTGATTGCGGTAAAGTGTCTATTAGGTTTTAACAATCTATTTTATCCGTTTTAAACAATATTGTATCAAGTGGGTCATATTTTGTAATTTATTAATAAATGGAATTTTAAAATAGCTCTCCAGCATTTTGCGCTCTGAAGTTTACGTAGTCAATCCAGAACAAATATGTGACAAGCTAGTAGAATTGTAAGTGAACTGTTATTTCACATTTAAATTATGAGTATATGAGTTGATTACAATTAGCATAATATTGACTATGATTACATTTGACATTTATTGATTGCAATATCTAAAAATGACATTGAAGTTTGTAAAGTTATAAAATTATATTTTGAAGATGTACTCGTCACCATAATTTGGTTACGACAACTGTGACTGGAATTCCAATGAAGGAAGAGATGAACTCAACTTCTTCGAATAATTACGACGTACATTTACATCATCCAAAAATGCCTACATGTAATTATATTCTAAATAGTATTCACAGTCTAATGAGTCTAATATTGAGTTTTAATCGTAATGGTAACGATAATGTGTATGTTTACTATTGAAGGTTCTGAATCCAGCATACTAAAATGGTCTACACCAACAGCACCGAAGGGTGCGGGGCTAGGGACAGTTCATCCTTGCAACTCTTCATCCCGAATAACACCAGTAGATGTAAATAGCCGTCCATCCACTTGCCTCAGTAATTTCGTCATCAGTGGGCGATCGGTGTGGCTTGAATCTCATAAAAAGAGTAAGTATTGTGAGAATTTTATTCAGATGAAGATTGATAAGATTATAAGACATGAAAACAGGGAAGCAAAATAGTAATATGTACTCATTAGTTCTATTAATTCATTAATTTAGTTTGCAAAATTGCAACATTAACAATTAAAATTTTATATTTTGAATCATACCACATAATGCTCTGCTGCAAAACTTATTTATAATTATGCTATCCAAGTTTTCAAATGTAAAGCAAATTAATGCTTATTAATTACAAAACAATTTTATATTAGTAATATAAGGGTGGGTGGGTACCTTACTAAGAGATTGGGCGTTTCGGTTCATACCCTTCCTACGTATTCTGCACATGACCTGGAATTTTGAATTCCGTCGGCAACTTCAAAG